>MU883330.1:0-12850 GCA_036418205.1 Ostertagia ostertagi | reverse complement strand
ACAGCCATGATCTGCTCGCCTACAACGGCAACGACTACACCTACCTCTTGAACCTCATCACACACTTGTTCGTCACTTTATCTCTTGTAAATACTCGGTGCAATACAAGTGGGACGGGCATGCCGATTTTTTTGAATACGTAGTCGCGAAATGTATGCACGTGGAGACCAGTGCTCATTGATATTCGGTAAGCGAAAGCGATTCGCACATTTCAGCTTTTCATGCATGTCAACACCATCTCACTAGCACTGGGTAGCAGTCCCCACGTACATACATTTCGCGCCTACAGTATCCTAGAAATCGGGGTGCCCGTCTCACTTGTATTGCACCAAATTCTCTATAAAAAATGAATGGCATTCTGAATCTTGGTCATTTCAGTCTGGCAATGCTCTCATGTGTTGCTAACCCAATGCTGTACGCCTTTTTGAATCCGGAGTTCCGTGAACTGGTTCTGAATGGATTGGCCGGTCTCAAATGGACACCACGATTCGTCAGTCGGACATGGCAGCCCACCCAGACTACGGTAGTGTGATCGGCGCGATCTCATGGGGTAAAATTTCGCCCCTGCTGTAGACGTAGCCAAGATTCCTTCTAAATTCAATATTGTACGGAAACTTGTGAAAATGATATTCACTATAACAAAGAAAAACTTATCGAAAAAATCTAGAATGCTGTTCCTGTTGAGAATAGAATAATTTTAAATTCCCATGCAGGGTCCACCGTGCGTTGTGCAGTTCTCAACGAGTGAGGTCGCACTTGTGGAAGTTGAAGGGATGGTGGGCAGTAGCAGTGGGGGACGTGACAGACGGGTTTTATGGCATTTTTGGGGAAAACTTTCTGAAAGAAGCAAGAAACAGCAAAAAATAAAGATCCCTCCGGCAGTGATGGAGGGGAAAAAGGGGGAGAAGCTGAAACCTGTCGACTAGTCCAAAATCATGTACTGTGAAAGCAGCCACGGTGGTGAGGGTGACGGTGTGGGGTGGGGTGAAAGGGTCGTGTTTTGGGGGAGCCTTATAAGGGTAACGGTGGTGGTGGTGGGATCAAGGAAGGGTCGTAAACTTTTTAAAACTGCGCAACGCACGGTGACCTTGTTCTCAGATGATAGAAATTCCTCAAAGAAAGAAAAAGGTGTTAGGAAATAAAGCAAATCTCTTCAGTGTTGCGGAGCGAAACCACCACAGTCCGCCTTGGTCGCCATCTGAAAGCAACGATGAGGGCATAAACAACTCTAATACTCGTTCCGAGTTTTCCTAAAACGACCAGCAATCTGAACGTGTGGCTTGGACGAAACCATATTGTGCCAGTGTAGCTAGCGCTTGAATGAGCCTTGTTGTTTCAAAGTCGTATGTGTATGTCTTTTTTCCTGCACCCAGTCATCGATTTTTCTTAACAGAAGGAAATTGAAAATTGAAAGCATCTTGGCCTCTTCACGGATGCGGTACGCTAGGAGAGAAAGCGACTTTTTCGCGTTTCGCAGCGCGAAACCTTTCTCGCTGCGGGAACTCCAGGTCCACTTATGATCAGCGGTGAACCTAAGGTTCCCGCAGGAAAAAACGTCGCGCGCTGAGAAACGCGGAATAAATCGCTTTTTGCCACAGCGAACCACACCCCCTCCTCACTTTCCAAATTTTACTATTGTTGACACTTCATTAAGCTCAGCCTTGACGTTAGTGGGAAGACGACCCTACGGTAAAGCTGCATGACCCTCTCGCTCCGCCTTCATCTCCCCCTCCCTATTACCTTCCAGTAAGACAGGCTGAATTCACTTATAAACACCCCAACTCGCCCCTCGATAGAACGCAAATTCTACGCACCTTTTGACTCTCTCCAATCAAGGATCCTCGCCTCCCTAACCCCTTGTTTGACTGAAATATAAAGCCGGTCATAATGCATAACTAACGATAAGGGATTAAGCAAGTAGCATCAACTAGTCATTTAGGAGTGCGCCATTCAACCTATTTCCATTCAAAATTGAGAGGTACTGAATAGGTATCACTGCAGGCAGCAGGGCTACTCACTACTCAGGAAGACGTTTTCTATCTGTCAGGCGAGTCTGATGGCTATTGATCGGACTCCGGTAACTCAGTCGTACAAACAACCCTCCACTTCCCGGGTTGGGTTGGATGGTCTGAAACTTGACTATCGACCAGTCTCCCGTGGTTGCTGGCATGGGCAGCAGGAAGGACCAATCCAGCATTTCATTGCTATTCTTCATACAAAACAGTAGGATTCCTTTATTTCTCTGTTGATAGTTAAGTAGTACGTAGTTATAAATAGTTCATATTTATAGATGTACTAAATAGGTAAGTTTGCCATTCTTCCGCACCTTACGCCAATACAGATAGATGTATTTATTCCTGTGTAGCCTGATCACTTGCTTCCAGAGAGTGGCATATAAAGAACGACCCTGATTATCGGTGATTATATGAATCTCTTTGACTTCAAAACTCGGATCTCAGTTATCCAGTTTATTTAACATCATGAGGCCTTTTTGATTAACTCTCTCATATAAAGTTTCTGAATCAATGTAGTCTCCATGTCGTCCTTTCTTGGAACCTCGGCATTTGATGTTAAATTTGCTGCAATTGTGTTTTGTACTGTATGCCGAACGAGGTTTTTAAGATGGAATCTTTATTGACTGGCCTGACGTTTCGACAGCTTCGTCTTCTTCAGAGGCCTGGAGATAGTCGATGATTCCACCGATGCGGAGCAGTAGCTCACGCCCTGCGTTAGTTGACGTCAGTAAAAAGAAAAGTTCTTTTTACTAACGTCTTACGTTTCTTAGTTGACGTCAGTAAAAAAAGTTCTTTTTACTGACGTCAACTAAGAAACTAGCGTGAGCTACTGCTCCGCATCGGTGGAATCATCGACTATCTCCAGGCCTCTGAAGAAGACGAAGCTGTCGAAACGTCAGGCCAGTAAATAAAGATTCCATCTTAAAAACCTCGTTCGGCATACAGTACAAAACATAATTGCAGCATGTGTTTCGTTTTTTGGTTGCTTTACGATTAACACATTTTCCAAGTCTCGGGTTATTTCTATAAGATCATCTTTTCTTTATCTCAGAGCATTTACTTGAATAAATAACATTTTGCATGAACGCCTGTAATTTCCGCTCCACAACCACACATATTCGAAAAACAAAAACATAAAAAAGTCATTCAAGTTGTACGAAAAAAAAAACAACGGGTATGCATGCATAATAAACAAAAGTCAAGATACCTACTTCAATATTCTTGAGATATAATGAATGGATTTTACTTCGCCTTACTAGTGGACCCATTATTGTAGTGCGCCGATGAACTCGCTGTTGCGGGATTCGGTCGCCAAGATTCAGTCCTTCGTGGGAGAGCAAAGCTGGTGGGAAACACTGGCCCGTATGAAGGAGACTGCATGATGTCCTAAATGGATTTACTGGAGCTGATGATGTTGATTTAAGTGGTCGGAAATACCTGAGCCTGCGGTGTTCGTGGTTGCTGAAGCGTAGGTTCGAGAGCTGCCCCACGTGACTTCTCGGGCGTCTCCTTCAACGATCCTTCGGAAGAACTAGGAAATACTCCGCTTTCCGGCTTTGAGCCCATCTAGAAAAAAGTTCTTACGACACTTGATTTATAATCTTTACGCGAAGTCTGCCTACCGACTCATTTGTTATTGTCTACCACTAAATCCAATATTACCCAAACCATCATCGATTGGCAGGGCAGGGTCAAATATTCAAAATGGATGGGGTATTGCCAAAATTTACGAAGCACGCGTAGGTTGACGAGCCCCACCCACGGTGGGAGAGGGTGCGTTGAAGTAAGCTGAACTGAAGACAAGAAATGGATAATCCTGCTCAGGAACAGCCTTTATACTTAAGGAACTGCGTAAAAATGAATAAGAGCTTCGAGATCTACGCAATCCCGCAAATATTTTTTGTACTTCGAGAAATGAAGCGAAAAATCGTTCATGTACCAAATGGCAGTGGCGTGGTCCTTCAGGGCTTCGTCGACTTTTTTCTTGCTCTTGGGCTCTTCAAATCGAAGAACTTGGGTAATTATGTACCCACATTTACTCTCCCGACACTTCGACTAAGTTTCTTTGTGTCGTGACCACGTGGGTATGACCGAAGTGACGCAGGGTTATGATGAAAACCCGCGGTAGATTGTTCAGGTATTCATCTTAACCTGTCGAGATCGAATGCTGCATCATTTTTACTGATCAAATGGCGAGCCGAACTTCGGAATAGAGAACAAAAAGTATCACATATTCATCTTGCTTCAAATGGAAAACGGACAGCTGGGCATGACTGTCGACGAGATCGGAATGGAAGTCGCTGATGAATTCAAACGCTGCGTTTTAAGATGCAAAAATAAACGATTTCGACGGCAGGAATCTTAATATTTCACAGAAATCCAGAGACCGGGAAGAACGCATGAAAATGTGCATCGAGTTGCCAGGTCGGCAGATCGGAATAAAGAACCACTCGTAGTGGGCAGAACGTTTTCCAAATGCACCCCTATGACGCGCGCGACACAGCGGAATAAAACCGATTAATTGTACATTTCACGAAAAAACGTACCTCGTTGCTTGTTGGCTGGTTGGTTCTTCATCGATCTTGTAGAGCATCATGCGATGGAACTCTGTCAAATGACATAACAGTCCCCAAGCGCTTTTGAAACGGTTATCACATGAAGCGCATTTGATGTGGTTAGGGTTCATCTACAACGCGATGAAATAAGATAAAAATGTAAAAGGTTGTAAAAGTTTAGATAGTTTAAAACAAATAAACCTTTTCGTTCTATTTCTACGCAGCCCAGCAATTGCCGATGATCCTTGACGTATCATAATCGCGGTCCAAAGCGAAGCTGCCACAATCATCCGTGTTCAGGCATGTTCTGAAAGTACATTTGCAAATTATCGTAAGAAGGCAGGCATTTCAAGCATTCGACTCTACAGAACTGTTTGTTTGTGACTTGCGAACGCACTCAGGTGCCTGGCGATCACGCTAGGGCGTGCTGCAGTAGCTACCGGAAAAGTTTCTTTCTAGATGCGACTAGAAAAGTTGGTCGACTGCACGGAAACGATGTTCGATTGCGAAATTGCGGTGCAACAAAGTAATGCACCAAGTTACTTTCTTTTGGGCTGGCCAACTTCAAACAAGGATGAAATAGACGGATATCATGTAGAGGAATAAAAATCGCTGCTACCTTGTGTTGTCGCTTCCAATATATGTTTTCACTGCAAAGCAATCAGTTATCATCCCTGAAGAGAGATGTTCCCCGACAGTTCGAGATCAAGGAAGGAACATATTACTAGCTAAAGCCAGGGAGATTCCCTCAGACATGAGGGACAATGCGTGTTCGAATGCGAAGAATATGGCAGCGAACAAAGCGGGGCCGTGCGTCCGGCGTCAGCTCGCGCCTCTGCCACCGGCGAATAGTGAACCCTCACCGTTCGATACAGGCCCTTTAGCATAGAAAAACGTGGGTTAGCGTTTCAAGGGGCAGGAATTGATATGAAGTATGATAGGTATCAGGGACGAAAATCAACGGCCCAAAGACAGTAATAGCATATCAATTATCGGAGCGTTCTCACGTTTTGCCTTACGTCTCACACCGCTGATCAACCTACCTCTACTTGCGTTTGAATGCGGCATGCCCTTTCATAGGCAACCTTCCGCCTTAACACGTTGAGAACAGACAGGAAACAGTCCATCACGTTTGAGGCCATAACGGGGACAGCGCGGACGTGAAGGTCTGCACCCACTCACTCTTTTTTCCATGCATTGCGCGCACTTATTTCTTAATTTTCTTGACACTTATTCATGCTAGAATACCTAACCATAGCGACAGGGCATAGTGCGTCCACAGCGTTTTGATCACGTTTTCGAAGGAGCCAACGTACCTGCATGGAGAGGTCACCAGGGTGTTGTGGCTCCTCAAGCAACAGTTCTGTATTCGCGCGTATTTCAGTTCTTTTATGTCTTCTACAGTAGCGCTGTCCTCACGAGAAACTTTCAAAGCACGACTGTTGTCATCCTCTCCAGCACGTTTACGCGAGGCACTAGAAACAAAACAAGGAGCGCGTGGACAGCGAGCATAGTCAATCCATATTTTTTTTTTTTTTGACGACGCCTAGTTATCCAGAATTTTTCACCAGGAATATGGCAGAACACGGTTTCGAACCAGCACATGGGAGAGTGGCAAGTGGGTATATTTGAAAAATCACAGGTATGTTAGAAAATTTTCATAGATCACGAAAATGACAAAATATTCGAAGTATCACCACCCAACGCGGTACCGCCATGGACAGGAGATCGATTACCTTTCTTCTTGCTCCAGGCGTTTCTTTCCTGCATACGACTCCACAAGATGAACATCTGGAGCACAAACATATTTTGACGATACACGAAGAACATCACGTAACGGCATGAATTAAGGAAAGGATCAACGGGTGCAAAGACATATCAAACACACAAAAGAATCAAAAGTTAAAATGTTCACAATTAATTAATCTTCTTCTTATTTCAGCGCACTGCTTGACAGCGTGGTTGTGAGAAGAGCTGGATTATGGATTCTAATTATGTTCATGATTACGATGTAGAATCCACATCAAGTGAAGTGTTCAAGTCTTACCACAAGGTCACGTCAACAGAACTATGCAATGGCAATGGAGACTCCTTTTTTGGGCTATTGTTACAGCTAGTCTAAATTCTCACGCCAGTGTATATTCTAAGCTTGCAACGAGAAAATCAGGACAGATGACTTAAACAACAGTCCCAGCAGGGTGGGCGTGGTCGGAAACGACTGCAGTCCCCTTGGCCGATTCCGACCACGCCCACTTCAGCTCCCTGCCTAGCGGCTTTCCAAGGTGAGTTTTTGTTCAGTCACACTTCTTACGTTCTTGACTAGGGCTGAACAGCTCCGAAGTGGGAATCGGCCGAGGGGATTGCAGCCGTTTCCGACCACGCCCACCTGCTGGGACTGTTGCTTTAAGCAAATCGTCCATGGCCTGATCAGACTAAAAAGTTCTATGCTGTAAATAAAAAGTTTTTCTCTCTTCGGAAAAAGAAATAGGAGGGAGTGTTGAAAGCAACACTTTTTGAGATGGTTACAGAACTTGCTGCTGCTACAAATTGACCTAGACAAACTTGGGGGGTGCCCCGAGGAGGGCGAAGAACAAGGACTGCTGCAGTACAGACGAGCGCTGTAGGAAGGAACTGGAATTCAAGCTTCCAGATATTGGAAAATCAGTGCTTCAAGAGCGAATAGGTCAAGCAATAGTGGAAGGAATGAATGGTTTTGTTTCGTCCAGGTAAGTGGCCGAAAGATTTCCTAGTGATGACACTCAGCTTCCCTACTTTCTTCAAGAGTTGGGTGGCGCGGCCGCGGAGAGCGCGGCCGAGTTTTATAGTGCCCACGAACTGTGCTGATGGCAGGGTGAATAACGGTCGAGGAATTCCTCGACAATCGCTCTCTGCTTGCGCGAGAGTAGAGCATAGTGAATATACATACGCGCGGAGAGCACAGACGGCTCGCGAGGTGGCAAGAGTGAATATCCGCGCGCGAGACGTGCCATTGAGGAATCCTCAAGCAATATTCACCGTGGCTGATGGAGTGTTTTCGAACCTACCCGCACAGTTCGCGGGCACTACCAACTCGTCCGCACTCGCCGCGGCCGCGCCTCAAATCGTGAAGAAAGTGGGAGAGCCATGACACTCCAAGGAAGAAGCATCACCGGAGTCAACATTTATGACATTCTACGGCGGGAACTCGAAAGAACGAATAATAGTTCTCTCAGTCCTTCTTTCAATTGTTCACCGAAACAAACGCATAATTTTTTCCTTTCCGCTTTTAGCGTGAAGAATGGTCCGCAGCCATTTGTTTCTGATGGAGATAGAATCGATCAAAGGTGAAATGATTTAGACTTGATATACACCCACACCAACTCAGAATATAGTGTAAGGGTATTGTGGTACAGTTTAGAAAAAATATCATTGATTTTAGCAAGACGACTATAAAAAGCCGAATATCGTAGAACATGTTGTGCAGGAAGGGTGGACCGTGCCCAAGAAAGTGGGGCAGAAACGCCATGTCGCGGCTCGGAAGTGCGCTACAATGGCACTAGGACATTACAATGTGAGCCAACAACAGCTAATTTTAGCTAACGGACGGGATACCTCGCGCACACCCGGATGACACGCAACGTAGATTACGGCGCGGCTCCTTCAAGTGCACGGTTAGTTGAGATGTGGAGCAGACAACTCCGTACAACTCTTCTGGCCTCACCCTTCCAAATTGCAATTCACTCCAGAATCCTAATCTGCGGAGATTAAAAGTACATGACCGCCAGGGATTCACAAAGAGGTCAGAAATGAGTGATCGCAAAGAAATAACCGGCGCATATCGATCAAAAGGGCCACAATTATGGTATAAAAGTCAGGTAGGGCATCGTGAGAGGTCTTGTTGCTGTTGTCGGTGAAGCGAGCACTAGGGAAGCCCCGTCTCAACCGCACACCGGCCGCCCTCCCCTCCTCCCCCAGCCCATTTCGACCATGTTCCTTTTATTCAATCTGTTCGTTTTGTTTGCGTTAATAAATTCTATTGAATGATCGTGGTTACTTGGGGGCACGTGCACATTAAGAATCTCAGACACTGATCAGATCCGCACCAGCCAAAAAAGTTAGGATTCATGAACGGATGCGAAACGGCGAAACCTGGATCTGAACAACAATTGTAAACAGAACCAAACTTACAAACGGTAGAATGAGTCTACCCGCGAGAAAAAACACTTTCAACAGACTGCGATGAGAAAAAAAAAGTTAAACATCTATGGTCCCTCATCAAAAAATTAGTCTTGCCCTTGCACCTCATACTCCACTCCTTAGATGGACTCCGTAAGGCACGACATGGGCCTGTCATTTCTTTCGTAGACTAGCCGATTTGGCGGCGCGAGCTCTGAAGGCAGCCTAAAGGAAGCGATCACGTTGGCTTACCATGCTGGATTTGCTACCAGCGTTATCCTTCTATTTTATAAAGCGCTAACTTTGTGTGTCGGTTTGTGTATCTGTATGTGTGTGTGTATGTATGTATGTGTGTCCGTCCGCAAAATGAAGTGAGTGAGAAGGAAGCTCATGGGATAAACAAACCGCTAACAAATCGGGTAGCTTACAGGATTTGAGATATCAATGTTTTGTAGCAGGATAGTTGTGATAACACTCTTAGGGCTATATAAACACCTGCTTAGCACACTTCCGTTCATTCCACATGGTGCTGCAGTGGCAGCTGGAGGGCAGTGGAGAGAGGAAGGGAGGATGAGGAAGGGAAGCGAAAAATCTACCGTCATATCATGATTGTGTCCCTTCTACTGTTTGAAACACCATTGTGTTGCATACGCGTCACTTCCAGGAGGTGTTGGTGTCACAGGAGGAAGGGACCATAGCGGAGGATAGAAAGCTTGCGCAGGAAAGGAAGGTCCCGGCGGTTGACGGGGGACTAATCTGGTCAATGATAAGGTGTGAGGCAGTAATTGTTGGACGAGTGTAAGCCCATGGAAGATATGATACGATGAGATAAGAAGGTGCGGCTGCTTGATAAGAGGTGCACTCCAGAATGAAAACGGGACGATAACGATAACGGTATCATATCTAGCACGCTCTTATCGCACCCCTTTCCACATCGATAAGTCTTGGTTTTTGCTGAACGGAAGTGGATTTCGGCGCCTTATCACTCCGTTGATAAGGCGCCACTGCCACTGAAACTTCACGTGTTCTAACATTGGGCAGGACCTCTATCCACTCAGTAACAACTTCCTTATCAATATGAGAATTATCGTGACCACTTCCTTTAAGGTCCGGTGGATGTCATATTCGGCGAGGCACGACATCGCAATAATGACATTGACAGCGTCAACATCTACCTGTGGAGTGTCGGCTCGTGGCGAATCTAAGGAGTTTCAGAAATCTTCCTTCGAAGAGCGGAAGGATAACCCCGATCCCAAAAAGAACAATCATATCAAAAAGAATGGAAGAAAACACCAACAATGAACATCATAAATTATAAAATAACACGACAACATCATAAATGAAAGATGCCTAGTAGCTGAAAAAAATAAAACGAGACAGTTGCGAATTAAATTAGATAAAACAAAGGCCCCATTCATAGACCGCGATTAATGCGATTTGGCGATTCGCGCTAACAGAAGACATACGCATCGATCTAAAGGTGCGGTGACTATGCAGGACGCATCGATCTAAAGGTGCGGCGACTATGCAATAAGGCGCTTGGCGATTATGCTCAAAGGGCTAGGTGCGCATCGATCGAATTGATGACCGTTCGTCGATGCGATATGTCGACGATCCCACAGAGACACGTATACATTCCTCCCGACACAATCGTTGAATCGCCAAATCGCGATCTATGAATGGGGCCTAAGTTCGCGCTTGTAAAAAGGTCCGTGCAGCTTGTATAGCGCAAGCTCTCACCTAATATTGTGCCCATCCATTTCTTGCCATTCAATCCGGTCACGGAAGCGTCAGCTTCACTGGCATTGGAAAATTGCACAAAGGCGTAACCTTGCTGAAAACAGTATAAACCAACTCCGAGCGAAATATCAAATATTCTTAGATTACCTTGAAAAAATTGAGCGCAAGAACAGTCCCAAACGGCTTGCATATGCTAATGAGATCATCACGCGTGATTGGAATATTACTTAGGCGTCCAATAAAGACTCGCGACCTCGTCAGAACGGGATCTTTGGAGTTTGTATCAAATCCAACCTCTGGGTTCAAAGTTGAAGGTCCAGCCGGAGGTCCAGCCCTAAACAATCTCGCTGGTAGGGAAACTTGCCTTATATAGCCGAAGTCTAATTATGTGAAAGATACCTTTAAGCAAAACCTACATGTTCATCATGGGGTTGAAAGGCATGGGGCATGCAGGCGCTCCCATTGCATTGAACATTGGTGGTGGTCCACCGAAAACCATTGGAGGCCCAATAGGGGGCCCAAACCCTGGAGGAGGCATCGCCATTTGTGCCATTGTATTTGGATGTGGCTGTGCACACGACACCGCTGGAGGCGTTTGTGTTTGATCCGAGTTGAGTTGCTCTAAACAGGTCTTGAGAAGCAGAATCATTGCAATTTTCCAGAAAAACTACCCGTTATGGGACGGATTACATTTTGCAGTTCGTGTGCTTTCTCAAGAACAAATATGTAAGCCTTAGAAAACGTTGAAGAAACATCTGGAGTCGATTGCTACGCCTTTTCAGTGCAATTTTCATGAGGGGAAAGAAAATGCAAAAAATTTAACCCATTGCGGACCGCCGTTATAATTGCACCTCCGTAGGTTTTTGTCATCTCTTTTATCAGTGGCCAATAATCTATCGAAAATTTAACCAGTACGCAAATATATGATATATCCAGTGTCTGAAAAAAAAAGTAGAATTTTGATTTTGTAACTTAGCAAAATGCTGGAAAAAATCGAAGATTGCTATCCTTCTCCGCGTGGTGGCGTGCTGCACATGGTGCAGCACGCGGTCCGCAATGGGTTAACAAAGCCGATGGGATCAAAATTGGCAGGTGACCTTATGATTAAATTAACAAAGTAACAGCTAATTAAAACACCGAGCATACCTGCGTTGTTTGCCATGAAACCTGGAGGAGGAAATGATGTAACGTTCATGAAACCACTGCAAAGAATATAATTATGACAAGAAAGAAAGCAAAGCATGTCGTCACCAGTTTGCGAAAGGTTTCCAAAAGCTTTTGCACCCTTCGGAGACCCAAGACGGTTTCAAAAGCAATTCTACGGCTGTCTACCAATCGTGTTTACAGTTCATTGCAAGCAAAATGTTAGACCCCTCCCCCTACAAAAATTGTTTCCAGCACGGCTACCGACCGCTATGTTGGCCATTTTCACAACTACTTGTATTCTCATCACGTGAAAACAATTCAACAGCGTTCTAGAAGACGGAGGACCACCTAAGAAAGATCAGCCGTCCTACATGCATTGCAGACGTCACGCCACTCAGCTAATGGTAAGGTTAAATTTTTAAAGCAACCCCCACATTCTCAGGAAAGTTCGCCGGCGTTAGGCGCTACCGCAAATACGGAAGCATTGTGATGGCAACGCATTCAAAACCGCGCAAAACATGGTCATTTGTTAAAAAAGGTACTAAGCCTTGTGTTAGACGGGGGGGAGAGACTCCTAGGGGGTGAGCCATTTTCCATTTTCCCTGGAGGAGCTCCTGCCCTCTCGTAGGCTTAGTCCTAAAGGATGCCCCGTATATTATGATATCGCCGTCTAGTATTTCCATGAAATTTTTATGAACAAGGATTTCATTCTGAGGACTTTATTGAGCACTCATTCAAACGCACACAAACACTCTCCCTCAACTTTCATCCATTACCTCTTGCACGGCAGTTGGCCGGTTAGGTGTTTTCGAGCTAACCCACAATAAAATCGTCAACCAGGAATAAGAACCAGCAATATTTCAAGAAATAGCGACATACGGGCAATTCCGACAAGCGCGAAGCTGGAATCTTGTTACTACCGTATTCCAAAAGCGTAAAATAAGTGGGCTGCGGACAGTGCACCCGCCATACGACAAGCAGCGAGTTGAGCTGAGAAAATCATCCGACATTTCCAGAAGTCGGTGCCTCCCGGTGTGGTTCGCTAAAACAGAAAAGGGCGCTCATGTCGTTGGAGGGGGGACATCTACAACAGGGCCGATTGGAGGTGGCATTAGGACTGAAGCATTAGCATTAGGACGAAGCAGAGTTGTCCTACCGAACCATCACCGGCGACCCCTCCCCTCTTCTGAGGCGTAGCTCTTCACATTTAGAATAAAAGAATATACTTTCTGTGTATTT
>MU883329.1:0-14600 GCA_036418205.1 Ostertagia ostertagi | reverse complement strand
ATGAATTAAACGGTGTATGTTCTCCCGATTTTGACCGGGTTTTTCGTCAATTGCAAATTAAACAGTACATCTAGAGCTATCAAACAGCTTCGTGACGGCTTTCTCCACGGACGACATCCAAAGATTTGCCAGGCGAACATGATGCCAGGCGCAGTTTGGCCGGCCTTTGAGAAGACAATGCATTTACCTCAGAAAAACGATACCTTAGGCCCCTAGCCTCATGAGCATAGCAAAAAGAACGGAACATAAGCGTTAGTTTCGATAATACTAATCCTACACACAAGACAAAATGATCACTCTTTCCGTGGAAGATTCCTTTAAGGTATCGTTTTCTGTGGTAATGAGGGCGGAGCTTTTTCCGTGGAAGATTCCTTTAAAGGGGCACCTAACCTAGATCGAATCCTTCACAGCCCAATGAAACCTTCCATACTCCTAGAATCGTTTTACAATGTACTCGTCTGGAAGGACAGTAATGTTGATTTGTTTGTCAACAGTCGTTCCCGCAAGTCGCTGCATAAGCGAAATTGCATTCATGTGGCTCTACAAGCCCCAACGGGAGTGCGAACGCTTGGCGCATCCCACAAGGAACTGATCAACGCCAAATGCTTTGTGCTCTGATGCTTTACGAGATTTCCTCCCATAGCAAAAGAAACCAGGAAGTTCAATGGCAGGCATAGGAGCAGGATAAGCTTTGAAGCTCCTCCCTATTTTACACCGCCGACGAATGAGATCCGAAATAACTTATCAGAGGCGGAATGCTACCGTTGTGATGTGAAGAAAAACTATAAAAATCGAACAAAGCAAACAATTATTTGAAAAAAGCAATCAATATTTGAAATTTTAAAGAGATTTTGAGAATTGGACCTGTAAGGGCATGGCGCATTCCAAACGGAATGACAGGCTTTGCACGGGAATTCACAAGCTTATGTAAAACCATTTTGAAAACATATTCGTGGAGTACAGCAGAAGTACCCCATCAGTGCCAGAAGCCTAGAAAAGGAAGTTAATTTTGTAAAATTCAGTTAATGTAATCAATCGGCTCACAAGTGCAGTGTCAGTCAAGATTAGCTCGCCACCCCTGTAAAGTGTACAGTACAAGAAAAAACTGAGTGAATCCTTATTAAGCAGCTAATCAGGAAAGTGGATGGACGTAATTTGAGTTATGCCTCCATTAAGAAGTAGTTGTGAAAAAAATCTCATATCGACCAGGAACTTTACAGGGGTGGCCAAGAAAGGAAACACTTCACTCCACATTTCAGACAGCATTAATCACACTTTGCTAAACTCAAACCGACTGCTCCCAACTTATATTAAAGAGCACATCCCAATCTATCAAAAAACGTTATAATAGCTTTCTGCACCAAGGACATCACAAGAATTTGCCATGGGAACCTTGTGCGGTTCGAGCTCAACTGGTCTCGGCGGATCCGGGGCGGCTGGTCCTGCATATTTTAGAGCTATCGTCCCTATGAACAAATCCATTGGTTAACGATTTGAAAGCAGCTTCAGGCTGGAACGATTACTTTAGGCCTTCTTGAGCTCAACGGTGATGGAAGATGACGTCATATTTTGAGGACGGTGAGGGCAGTGGAAGAGGGCCTGCTTCTACTTATGGAGGACATCTAAGGGATATTTTGCCGTAAAACTTTCATCAACAGCGGCACCCTGTGCGATGAAAAGTTTGATGATGTGCGCCATGGGGCAAAGTGTCTCTTTTTCTGGCCACCCCTGTATATGCCGCGACGTTTGTTCTGAGAAATGAATACTTTTTAGCATGCTAGAAGAAGTAAGTGAGGTTGTTGATCTGTCGTTCTGGGATGCGCCATGTAAGCGACTTCTACTTGATTAGTGACTGTTAATAATCATTTGCAAGAAGTTCAAATAGAATCACACAAACTTGCTTTTCGGAAATGGGTACTCAGTAGAATTCGACATTTAGAAACAAACTTAGGAATAGTTAGGCCATTTTAATTACAAGTATTTTCAAAAGAAAACGGCCAGAGCTAGCGGCAGCTTTTTCCGCGAAAGATTCATGTAATTCTTCTGCTGACTGCTGCTTTAATGCCGTATTCCTTGTTGGTAAAGTTTTACAAGAATGTCGAGTAATGGGGCAAATTTCGCCAGGCGCGGACACCGAACCTTGATCCTCTCGCTTCTCCCTGGGCGCCATCTTCTTGACTGATGATGAGGCGATAAGGAGATGCACTGATAACCCAGCATTTTGGCTGAAACAACCAGAACTGTTATATTATTTTGAACTGACCATTAAAGATTATTAGGCCTCGATAACAATACCTGGGTCGAAGAGGCGATGGGTGAGGGAACACTTTTCGGAGTGCTTGCGTCCGCGTGAGATGGGAGGCTGCGCGGTACCCGAAAGCTACGCCAGCATTCTTCATCGCTTCTGTGAGCCACCTATCGGGAGCAAAACCTGAACGACTGACCTTTGCCGTAACCCCAATAGTGTGTTTGTCGAGCACACATTCGCATAGCCTCTATGATCCTGGATTGGATTCGAGTGCGTGTCGTTTTTGAGAGTCCTTGATAGACCTTCTTCAGTTCTCAAGCTAGGAAAAATTGCAAAAAATGATACGTGAGGATCACCAGAAACACCAAAAATTCAGCAGAAACTACAAAAAATTCACAAAAAAGGCTATTGTGTTAAAGGTAACTAATGTCGAGGGATTGCACTATGAAGTTTCGGTGGTGGCGTTCACATCGAGTAAAAAAATTATCGTGTCTGAAAAATCATTTGTTTGAGATTAATTCGTTATTAAGGTATATGAAACTACCGTTATCAGAGTGTGATATACAAGATGTCCAGATATTCAGGGTATCCTCTGTTGAAGTCTCAGTCCTTGCAAAAAGAAGTAGGATCAACCCGACGTGGGAGAAAATCAGACGACGGAAACCTAAGGTCATAAGAAGGGAACACCTCACTTGGGATTGGTTCAACGGTTACAAGGCTTTCTGTCAAACCAAAAGGGTGAAGGGAAGAGCGTAGCTGGAAAAGCACACACTTTGTGTCTTATTGGGACTAAGCCTTTTGAAGAAGATAAAGAAAGAGGAGATGCTGTGATAGTGTGCACTTGTGAGAGCTCCCAGACATCACTACAAAACGCTGAACCGCCAAGGCTCACGGTTGATGTCCTGAGACCTTCGTTGTCAACATCTTCAATCTTATTAACTACTCTTTTTGTCAAACACCTCATATGGAGATGGTACTGGTCCTTAAACTTCCTAAAAGACGTCAATCAATTCTCGTGGATCATTTTGATCTTCTTCCATGAAAATAGGAGTACACTACTCAGCGTTAGTTGTAGTTGTCCAGAACTTTGGAAGCGCCAGCAAAAAGCATTTTCGAGAATCGCAGCAAATACTGGGTCTACAGTAACGATTCGCCGGGGTAAAGAAGAAATCTCTATCTCATCTCCTATTTGTCAACTGGATTGACATGATTATCAGAAATTAGTGCTGATTAACATGAACACTGAATAGACATGCATCTACCAAAATGCTGGCAATTATCCAACGCGAGGCGCAATGGATACTGTATACTAGCAATTAACAAGCAATTACATACATCTCCGATCGACTATTGGAGGCATTGAATCCATGAATCCAGGCTGTCTATACGGCCATAGATTTTCTAGACTTGTAGGGATAAATGTAAACATATCTATCCATATAATTATATTATATATTTATATTATTATATAAGCTCAAGTTCAACCAGAAAAGATATACAAAAAGATATAGCGGAAACACAAAAATAAATAAAAAAAAGTAAGCATCAAAAAATGGAAGTATCGATTGATTACGGCATTTGTTTTTGTCTCTTTTGTGAAACCTGGGGCCGTGCCATATCTCTCAGCTATGGCCGTGTGGGTCACGTAGCCAATCCATTGCAAAATCAAAACAAAATAAACCAAAATAACTGATAACTTGTTTGTGTGCACCGTGCACCCACTGTGCAAAAAATAAATAAGTAAATAAATAAATAAAGCGATCTTGAACAACTGGAAAAAGAAAAGCTGTAGAGTCCTGGCCTTCTTACACCAAAGAAATCGGGGTCGATCCAGTTAGGGGGGGGGAGCATCATGATGCAGTTTCTCGGCGAACCAGCGTGAACTCGAACATTCCAGCTTTTCACGCATGTCAAGTGAGCCCTCACCCCCACCCCCGAGACTGGCTACACTCCCCTGGCCCGGAGTTACCTTAGCTTTCTGGAAAACTGCATCATGATACCCCCTCCCATCTAACTGGAATAGACCCGGAAAATCATATCGCAAATCCCTAAAGGCAATAATCGACGCTTTAGCGCAGCCATTTCTAACAAAAATATACCCTCGTTTGATCAAGCTCCTGAATCCGCTACACAACCGGAAAATTCTCCTAAAAACTCTCTCCAAACCCTTAAGCCAATTATGAACGGTTATCAGTCAGTTTTTCAAAAATAAGACACATCCTTGACAATATTGCCCTGGATTCCCTACAAATTTGAGAAATTTTTTTAAAAAGCTGTGAGCCAACGATGAACGATGAACGGTTGTAGGTTCTTTTTTTTGAAATAAAATATTTTTTCCCATAATCAAAATATTTTCTCCCATCAGCTAATTGATTAAGTGCATAAATGTTTACCATTACAAAGCGAACGGAAAATCTTTTGAATCGTGTTTTATTAGGTTGATAATAAAGGGCACATTAATCAAGGAATTCTTGGAAAGAAGCGAGTACTAGTTAACTAGTCAGCGCCTAAAGTTGAATGCCCATCTTTCTTAAACTAAATCTAATCAGCCGACGACGGCGACAACGAATTGCACGTCTAGGCGACTTACCGTAATATCTATTTGAATTATATCTGCGAATCTAATTACTTGATTAAGCGCGCGGGGTTACGGTAGCGGCCAGTGGCGACGGCTGGAACGACGACGACGACGACGGCGCCGCTGAAGGCCGTGGAGCGCGGCGTCAATTCATTTCAGGCCAGGCGAGCGCCGTCGGAAGCTTCAGCTGCTGCAAGGCAAGCGGCGAACTGGGGTGCACACAAGAGAATTCGTCGGGGGCGAATTATCATAACTTGCGCGACGAGAGAGAGCACACGCGCGACAAATTGCATAAACGACGGCCCGAGTAATGATGAAAACATGAAATGGAATAGAAATCTCATTAGGGCCCACGGGTTCGCCGCAAAGGCTCATCAGCCCTTCGGCGCTGCCGTTGCTGCTGTCGACGACGACCATCCGGCACGAGGTACAACTTCGTGTTCTGCAGCCCGGCGGGGAGTTAGGTAAACCCTTAGGAACGGTAGCAATAGCCAGCCTGTAACCAGCTGACATCTCATAGCCATTCCAGTACTGCTTGCCCCGTTACTGTTGTGCAAAAGGTTGGCCCTTATGGTTAGCGACACGTTCGAATAGTGTACACTTTTGGGTGGAAAAGGGGCATTAGAGGTCATCAGGGCTGCATTTTCCAGCTTCGACCATCCTCCACCCCTTTATCTGCGCTCGAAGAAGAAAAAGTAGAGCTGATGATATGAGCAACAACAGAATGGTGGGAGCAGTACTGTAGGTACTGTAAGCAAGCACTGAGAGAAAGATTGCGAGATACATTAGGTGCAGATGAACAAATATAAACACATATATCTGCTCAGTGAACTCAAATCATCCAACCCGAGTTAGAGCGGATAATCTCAAGAAACTTGCAGCTTGATCAAGGACGCGTCTAATCCAGGATACGCCACGCATACACGTTATTCAGAAATGTTGTTTCATTTGAAAGAGCAACCATTACGGAATGAGCTGCTGTCTAGCCGACTTATAAGCCGAAAATACTGCATCTCGTTATAAATCTCAAATACAGACAACCACAGGGAAAAGAAAGGTTTGGTCTGTCCATCATAATTCTATCTCATTACGCTACATACCAGATGCCCCTCCTCCTTAGCCACTGTAGCAATATCACCCATTCACTTCAGTATAATCCCTTAAGTCATCATCTCTTTATCTCGCCTGCTGCCTAAGCTGTCACGTTATCGATGTTTTTTTGTGTTCCCTAGTTTTACTGATGTTAAGATATGATGCTAATTAGCGCATGCCATTAAATAAATAAATAAATAAATAAAATAAATAAGCATGTGTTTAACTGTCATGGGCTAAGCGATCGGTAGAGAAGAGCTAGTATTCAAACAGACACTGAATGGGGCGTTCTATAAGGAAGCTCTACAGAAAAATTCCATCGTCCTGATGACTTCTATCACAATGCAAAAAAGCAGGCTCATCTAAAAACTCAGGATAGAGAGGATCATGACGACCTTAACAACGAAACCAATTGCCTGAAAGCAAGTAATTTACTAATGGTTTGATTATTATAGCCGTAAGGGCGATAGATTATCTGCGAGCTTCATCCAAATGCCTTCATACAAAAATCGAGTTGAGTGCGTTTTAAAGGATCGTCATAACACCTGCTGGATACTGCTTACATATCTAAGTGCTCGATAGTGATTAAGTTTGGCACTTCTAGCAGACAGGGTCCAAGCCCACGTGGGCAGGAACATAGGACTTAAAGCAACAATTCCAGACCAAATTTGCGGGCTAATAACCACCGATAATGAAGCTGTAAGCGAAAAGCTATCGTATATGTGACAAAAGCAAAAACAAGCGTCGAAAAGATGTTCAAGAAAGGAACTCCCTTGCCGCTTAGCAATGTGGGAAGACGCGTGGTGGACGAGTTGCGAACCTGCCTGCAATCACTATCAACCAGTTAAACCACATTAGAAGTGCGAAGACGTCATCGTGAAGATAGATATGCAGAAAGCATAATGCAAAGCGACTAGAAAGCAAGTGGAGGAAAGCGAATTTCAGGAAGAAAAGAGAGAATTCCAGCGCAAGCGGTAACATCACATTGACTGCTTCAAAGGTTCGAGTTCAAATACCTACATGTGTCCCAAAACGATCCAGGAATGCCTTCCGGAACACACCGCTGCATTCGACGTTGCCAAAAAGAAATTCCGACCCCACCCACCTATTATTAACTATTGAGAGCTTATTTAGGCCCTTTTTGCGGTTTTCCGAGGTGAGTTTCCTCTACAACTACAATTCATATCTCCACTATGGGCTAGTGCATCCTTAAATCCCTGTAGTATTGAAAGCAACAGACCCTGCTAAGACTGTTGCTTTAATCTGGAGTCTCTCCACCGCCTAAGGCTTAGTCTTGTTTTTGACAAACAGGAGATAATTCACGCATTTAAATGCATCGCTATCACAATTGGAGTGACCCCAGAATGGGTGAGCCATTTTTCTATTTGCCTGGTGTTCCTGTCCCCGGGGCTTAGTCTTTGAGGATGACTCCAAGTCTTGCAATAGCGCCGATTGTATAGTATCAGTACACCTTAGCTCCAGAGAAACTAAGCTGACAAGTTCACTTATATAAATGGAAGAAATGACATAAAGGTGATGACGGTCTTAAAGAGAGAGCTAGAATAAAAGATCCTTATCTATTCGTCCAACCTTTGGAGTCTCCAAACGAGCTTTGGCCAGAGTATTTGAAAAGGCTTCTCTCACTTCCAGTCATTCAGGTCCCAGAACAGATTCCTCCTTTAGTCGATGTTGTATAGCTGGAGAACAGCAAGAGTGTTTAGCGCGTATCCCTACGGTCTGGACCCAACATCGCAGATCGTAGCGCCGCGCTAGCTCAATCAAGCTTACGCTTCCGAAGTCGTGTTATTTGCCACAAAGATTTCCCTGACGTAATAAAGTTATCGGGCTTGTAGCTACTGTCGCACAATCATTTGCATAGCGCGAAATCGTATTCAATCGACGCATGCAAACCTGAAGGAGGTAGAATAGCGTTTGGCGCAAAATAACTACTCGCTGTTCATTGTCAATCGCCTGAGCTGTAGTAGCCTCCCTGCGCAGCAAAGAAAGACCTAACAAAGAGCAATACACCTCACAGCAAGTAAAAATATACGACAGCTGATGAATCGCTTCATTTGATAATTTGCTAACAAGAGATAATCGCTTTCGATGAAGGTGCAGCAGCCTTGGGCTTATCAGCTTATCATGGGCATACCTAGGTCGAAGTGCAAAAGAAGTGCTTTTGGGCAAGTGCTTCCCGGCAATGTACCTACACTTTCAAGATTGGAGCACAGAGTCGTATCAGCTCTATTCATTTTGCTCCTTGAATGCTTCTTCGAGCATACGATCCGCCTCATCCAAAACAAGAATCTCGATATTGTTGAGAGAAAACGATGACGAATTATGCAGATGATCAATCAGACGTCCAGGAGTAGCGACCACCATATCCGGCCCAGAACGCAGTGCAACTTTCAAAAATATAAAAACTCAATTGATAGGCAGCTATTTCACAGCTTTGACTTGCTTTTGATCAACGGCCGCTTTTGGTCCACAGTTTTCTATGCGCAGGTTATCACAAGAATATTGAAGAATGAGCAGAGCACTCCTCTCATCGTAATAACTTCGTATAGCATTGAAAACCGAGTCCAGAATGAAGGGTGCCCCGGGCTATAAAGTGCAAAGCTAGTCGAAAAGACGAAATTATTGACATTAGTCAGTCATTTTGGATATCGCCCCCACATTCCAGGGTGCGCTAAAATTACGGCTACAGCGATTTCGAGTTGCCTAGAGTGAACATGCCACAATTCCAAGGCCAGAAATAACGTAACGTTCTCTGTTAAATGGTGAATCGTAAACATCTACCAAATCTGAGAAATTCTTTCACTGGGTCATTTAACGGGCCTTGAGAAAAATAGGGCCGTCAGCACGCAAGGTGGTGCGTAGAACCCGTTCCTACGTATTCTGAAGCAATTCTTCAAATAATCCCCAAAAATGTGAAGTTCCATGCAAGCTTCAGCTTACAGAATCAATTCCACAGTGTAAGCCATTTATATTGAATCTGAAATGCTGACCAACTCGTTGAAAGTGATGAATTCGACAAAATTGGCTCTGACCCAGTTCTGCACCACCCTTGCCTTATGGGAAATCCCTTCCTTATGAAAGATCCAAACAATGTTTTTAAATCTTAAGATGGCAATTTGCTTGGGAATTCCTCGAATAATCTCTTCATGTCCATTATCTCTCGCGACATTCGGTAGAACGAGTGCGCGAAGTGAGAAGCAAATCTTTTGCGCACCATGCTGACATTGCTCGTGGCCGTCTTGGAATCAGGGCCTTCCCATCTAGAATGAGTGCATTCGGTTCCTTACTCCTTGGAGCGTTTAGTGGATCCATGATTGGTACCCAGGTAAAAACCAAAACGCTGATAATTCTTGCGTGCCGCAAACACTCAAAGTTGAAGTTCAGTGATCTAGAAATAGCGGCAGAATCACTCAGCCATCGTAACAATCATACATATTGGTGGTCAAATAAGATAATTATGAACAGGTCAACACAACAAAACCAAAATGAGCGCAGCAGTAAACAGCATCTTTGAATAGTGGTTCAAATTGTATGCGCATCCGTTGTCGCCGTAATTTTGGCGCACCCTGTATACTTCCGTTTACAATCGAAAAGACATTTCAATAGGTTTTGACTACGGTGACATGTGGGGAGCAGCCTAACGATACACAGGTCGTTGTGCTTTTATTCTCTCAGACAAGTCCAATCCGGACTAACCGACCATGCTGGGAAGGAAGGTTTGGTTGGCCTGAGTGGGATTCATTCCGATATTAAATTAAACCGTGCGCGTATCAAGATGCGCCATTCGCCCCTGTATAGCCTCCGCTAGCTGCTGGGGACAATACAGAGGAAGACGTAAAACTTCATGTTTTAGGTAAGAGGTGTTTTGCGTTCCTTGAGAATTCCTTGCTGGACCAACCCTACAGAGACGTGTTGACAAAAGAAATCCATTAGTGATGTAAGGCTAACGGTCCAGCCCTCACTTCACTACGAAGAAAGCGCCCCCGGTTTTGAAGAAGGAGGAACCAAATTGAAATTTCACCTGCCAAAGGTAACCTGAAATAATCGTTAATATGAGGAAATGGTGTCTTCAGAGATTCTATCAAAGGTCTATAAGTATACAAATAAGGACGAAAACTAGTAATCGCAAGCAATGAATCTGTGCATCGTGGCGAAGACACCGGGAAGAAATGCTTGGCCGAGATTTGCTTGAAAAGTATGTATGAGGAACTTCTTCAAAAGCAGTAAACACGATGGCTGGAAAGCGGAGCGGTTTTGATGACGTCATCGAACTTCATTAGTGGACAACCTCGTAACACAGTGGGAGGGAGGGTAGGTGTGGTCTAGACCACCTCTTGAAAATGAAATGAAAAAATGAAGAATGAAAAAAATGAAAATGACGTCATCAAAATCGCTCCACCCTCCAGCCATAGTGTCCACTGCCTTTAAACACTAAGAACGCGCTTGTTTCAAGATCCTGTCAATTATGAATCTATCAGCTTACTGCTAAGCATCCGAAAACAGTGCAAACCAAGACAGGAAGTACCACTTGGGACCTTCATAGATCAAGGGACCTGGCTATGGTGATCTGAGCGGTCATCGGTTGACCAGAAAGTGGGTAGGGAGATTGACAGTAGCCTTAGGGGCGATACAGCAACTTGGAAATCTAGCAATTCAGCGATCGTAAGAAACAGCGGTGATTCAGATGAATATTGATGGAGAATCACGCGTGGAAATTTACAAATTATCCTAAAAACAAGTGGATAATCACCTCAATCACATGATTAGAAGCCGCGACACCTCAAAACGGTTTCAATGCCACAATAATTAAAAAATGTTGCACATGAATGAATGGGCGAGCTTCTTCTTCATACCGACACAGATTTTTGTTTACATCTTTAAGAAGTGAAAAAATAAGCAAATAGATAAGTTAGAATGAAAATCTATTTGTAAGGCATACAGGAGTAAGCAGCATTAAGGTACCTGCGAATTTATAACCCTGTTAAGCAAATAGATCCCTTCATTCGAATGAGAACCTTCCTTTATCATTTCAGGGCTTTCCAGTGTGAGCCATGCCTCAAATCTCGCACATGATTGAATGCGGCTGAAGTGGGTTCTTTGAGATATAATCCCCTTCTTTGACAGGATTTTCTTCACTCCAAGAAAGCCATTATGTAATACGATTCCAGCCCTAAACCCTGTTGATCCCCTGTTCCGAGCATTTTCAGAATAACATAGCCTTTCGAAGTCTTGTTCTACAGATGCGTCCATCCGCACTATTCAAACAACTAGTTTACCCAGGGTAACCGGCCTGAACTACCGCGCCCCTTCAAGTGAAGCTCGTGCTCAGCCACCAAAAAACACCTGCTCGAACGTTTGTGAGGTGCACGACGTCGGAAATCATCGTATGTGCATGGCAGCAATTTTTCACAACTGGCAGCACCCCAGGGGGCGGGCTGGTGAGCGCGCGACATCTACCGGCTGAATGCTTCTGGAAGGTGTTAATCAATTAGAGAGTGGGGTATGAATTGTGGTTTCCGCCTAAATTGGCCGATTGCCTAATATGGCGGCATTCATGCGCAAATGAACAAGTTGGTAGTCGCAACAGCAAACGAGCAAACCTGACCTGGGGACTAACAGGACCTGGGATTACTTATGAATGAGTTCGGGAGCTTCGAATGACTGCTTTTGGGAGAAACTGCTCGGGAGTTCCTCAGGTTTCTACTTTAAAAGACCCTCATTGGCCCCAAGGATACGGTGATATTCCATAGACAAGAGCGCTTTAGAACTGGGCTATCCAGCTGTACCCACGCAGCCATTTGAAAAGTTGCTTCAAGGCCGAATCTGGCCAATTCATATGCGAAAGTTCAGCGCTCTTATGTGACATCGGCGTGAAAAGCTCATAACGAGGCGCTGGCGATTGACGTGAGAGATTGAATTAAAGGCCATAATAGATTGCCAAATGGGTGGGCTATGCAGCCAGGTGACGACTATTGACCACAATTGGCTAACAAATGTAGCACCCAAATATTGCATAAGTGCTGCCAAAAGGAACCAAAATGTCCCACTGTGAAGTCAGATTTCCATTGAGGGTTGTGGGATAGGAGAAGGGCATAGTGGCCACGAAGGCAACGACCTATTGAAGCTTCCTAGCTAGCTAGTCCTAGAATTTCGAAACTCTGATACTTGACCTCCTATCGCCTTGGTGCCTCTTCAATTTCCACCTCTGTTCACCCAGTTATTTCTTCTCCTTTGGAGCCTCCTTTATGAGCCCGAACATCACGACAACAAGCGCTTATTTGGGCTGATAAACGAGCGAACTCCCTTCGTCAGCATTGGGCGCATAGTAGCGGAAACATGGCCGCCCATATTGGCCACCTTTCTGAATATAATAATTGCAGGTTGAATGAAACCAATGAGGCGCTACAATTGCCGAGGAAAGAAACGATTCCAGGGAGTGAGACTGACGCCAATTCGAATGGGTAAAAGAGGAGGGTTGGGAAGTAGGGTGGCTCCTAGGGTATCCCCTGGGTTGGAGTCATAGGATGAAAGAAAGCAGGAAGGAGAGGAGCGTCTGAAAACTTCACCTATGAGTTTTGAACAGCTGGCTCTGATTTGTTAAGGCCTTAAAGCAAAATAGTCTTTAGTTCGGCGTCAAGGGTACAGGAGAAGAACGAGCTCAACATTGAAAATATTAAAAGAAATAATTTCAGTAAAAAAGCGACATTGAAGTATAGGACCGTCCAAATCTCAGTATACGCCATGTACACGACACCTTAAGAGAATCTGTGAAGAACTTGAGAAGATTTGGCGTCTTCCGCGTCTCCTGACGCTAGCGCCACAAATTTATAAACAAACGTAGAAAGGTGCCGCATAACCCATTACTTTGACTCATTGATCGAACACATCTAAAGAATTGAGGTAAGTCACAAAGACGGGGTACCCTTCAGAGAGCTATGGAAATCAATCGATGACAGAGTAATCGAGGTAAAGTCCTAGGAAGTCGAGTAACTAGCGGGTTGGTGCAGTCAGGACATCGAAACGACGTCGCGAGTGCCATGAAACGAGAGGAGCGATCGGACGGTTGGTGCACGATGCACAGCCACCACCATCCACAGCCCACCTGTGTACGTGTGCGGTGAACGAAACTCGTTCCGGTCAGCATTTATTCATTAATGCAATTAAGCGCGCGCAATTTCACAACTCTTCGCTGTAGCGTGATGTGGATGCATATCGATCGATGGTTGAAGACGACTTTGACTTGTGTCTAATTGGCGACAATTCAATGTATTGAGCGACGAACATTGTGCGGAAGCGTTACTGGATAATTGGTATTCGTGGATACGAAGACGCCGATGGTGGCGACAATGAGACCATGATGACCCTTAGGGGTTTCGTATTCCAGAAGGGAAGTAGTGCAGGAGGGGAAAGGGGGGGGGGCGGTGGCGGTTACAAATACTTGCGAAATCATTACACGTTGTTGAAAGGACAAAGTGCTGGGAAGGTTCATGCAGAATATTTACATCCTTAAGGTCTGGAAGATTGGTGGTATTGCAATGACGGGCGAAAGTTGTCTGACCGCAGGAAGTGCCAGCCGACCATAGTGGGCGGAAGCTTTCCTCAGTGGCTGTATTTCTTTTGAAGGGGTTTTTACAATTTTTCGTGTAACAATAGAAGCGAAATGTTAGTTGTGAAGTGATAGTTTGGGACTTATTGGAGTGCTAACCATAATTGCTATGAGACGTTTCGTAGTTACCTCATGGCGACTGAATACGGCCCACGGAGCTTGTCGTTCAGGATTAGGGGTTAGAGAGCTAGCAGTACGGTAAAACTGCCGTCAGTGGCTGAGCTTATTGATAGCTAGACAAAACTAATGACTTGAGAGCCACTTTGTTGGACCATTTCTTCGAAGAAAATATCAATGGAATAAGGTCGGAAAACGGAAGGCGAAAATCGACCAGCCGCTACCGTAAGCCAGTGAATTGTGCCGTTGCTGTCATAAGAATTTTCTGCGTATGTAGCTTCAACACAGAAGCAGAAAGGAGAGGAAATTCAAACGTTGAGGAACTTTGAATATTTATTGATGATCATGATTTATATAATCATTCATCCTTGGCTTCTATCTACTTCGATGGTCTGGAAGAGAGCCAAAAAACTGGCCAATCATCCGGAACCCATCATCAGCATAGTGATATCCACTGGATTCGGCGTGTCCTAATTGTTAGAATTGAGGCGCTGGATCTCAACTCTGAGGATCCCTGTGGGAGAAGCATAATCAAGAGCAATTACACTATTCCAGATGACTATGTAGGAAGACGGAAATTATAGCCCTAAGCCAGATAAATTGGGAAAGACTTCAACTTTCCAGAGGAGCACATACAGGTGACTCCAATCGATAACCAGGAAAGATGTGGTCCCCAGTTGGAATGACGGAAAGCAAAAGGGCCTGGATAGCCGACTGTAAGGTCAGGGAAATGGAAACTAGTGTTTCGATTATACTAGGCATGTCCTTCAAGCAACGTCATCCATCAAGTTGGACAGATTTTGGGACCACAATGGCTCCTTCTTCTAACCCTTCCATGAGGTATTCAAAGCTGGTACTACCTCACACTTCCATTCTGGGAAATTCCGGCGACCAGGAGGGGTATATAACTGCAAAATATCAAAAATTTTGAAATCTTCCTA
>MU883328.1:0-17129 GCA_036418205.1 Ostertagia ostertagi | reverse complement strand
GTCTAAAACACCGCAAAAGCAGTAAGTAAGATACTAACTGGGCCAAAACTTCTGCAAATGACCATCTAGAAGAACCAACTACGCCAGTATAGTTGGAGGATCCCTTTGTTGCAAGTTTTCAAGCACTGAATCATAGTGTCCTTTCGAGGATTAAGGTAAGTGGACGGAGTCGGAGGAGACAATCCAAAACGCCATAAAAACTGAAAGTGAAACTTCCAATGGCATAAAAATGGCATGAGAAGTACACTGGTCTGCAAGGACTTAGAGACGACATAGATGATGTAAAACAGCTCATCAACAACTCCGTAGTCTTTACAACGGTTCCCTTATTTGCTCTCAATACTGTACTGCAGAAGTTCTTCCTGTGTGTGGCTAAGTTCCATCGGGCTATGTTGCTCGACAGTAACATGTCACGGAAAGGTTATGTTCGCTCTAGGGCTTTGCACACCACTGTTCCACTATCGGGTCTTATCTGATAGTAGAACACCGGTGTGCAGTAGGAGGCGCGCGCTGGACATCTATGCTGATGCCACTCTGGCACAAAGAGTTCCTCGAAGTTACGAGTTGTAAGCGGTTTTATTCCTACACCAGTTTTTTGATTTCCTTGTATGCGATACGGTTTTTGTACTTTATGGTGGGAAGGAGCTACTGCGACCTAGATGGTGTCTTCGGAGGACTAAGCCTGGAGTGGGAGGGGTGAATTCTGGGAAAAAATAAGCTTCTCACACACTTGAAGTCTCTCTCCCCTCCCCCTAATGCTTAGCCTTAGACGTCCACAATAAAACTTGGTAGTAGCATTGGGCACTGTCAATCGCAGTGCCCCCACACTATCAAATACGAATGTCAAAGTACTCGAATATTTGGTGTGCGCTACCCCCGAAACGCACTTAGTGACTCAAGGTGTTGCCTTCATGCGTCAAGCGAGGACAACGCGCTCTACAGCGGAGCCGCGACGCAGCCGCCGAACGAACGCAAATGTTCACATTGGCGTTTAAGTTCTTCTGTGTCTCAGTTCACTATTGCCATCCTTTTTCACTGATGAGGAAGTATTCACAGTCGAGTTAGTCTTGAATAAATAGAGCGAAAAACCCGCAATTTAAACCGTTACAGTTCAACATCTCAGACATTGAGTCCGGAAACATGAAGATTTTTAAAGTGATCACCCGAAAATCACACGTTTTTTTGTCGCTTACTTCACAAATCGTAAAATTGAAAAGAAACGATTATCTCGAACATTTTCTTGCTGAAATAATTTTTCGAATCGGGCAAAGAACTTACTACCTCATTGAACATTCTGCAGAACCCGACACACAAGAAATTTGCGCAAACTTTTTGCCAGCTGAACTGCCCAGAAATTATTGCGTTTGGAAAGTGGCCCCTGCAGTTTCCAACTCAAATCTACTAGTTTACGCTCTACGAAGAGTGGTGAAGACGAGCACCTGCAGCCGGCATCATGGAGACTTTAGCGACGGCTGGTCTCATCGAAGTCTGGAAAGGAACGAGGTTGGACGAGCAATTGGAAAGGTGAAGTTGGGAAAGTGAGAACTAGTAGAGACATTAAGGGCTCTGGAGGGGATGATCTGCCTAAGGAGCATGGTAACTATGAGAGCAGTTGGATGCCTGGATGAATTAGTACGATCGTTCACCTACAAGCAGTATGAAGACGCGATGGAAGGTCTTACTCCCATGGAATCAAGTTGAATACGCGTACTGCGGAAAGTGTATTAGCGGCAAGTGGCCCGAAGCTGAGGGAATTGGTTATGATTTTGCAGGAGCAGATCACCTCGAAAGGTGCACGCACTGAAAGAGCATCGTGGTAAAGACAATAGTAAGCGGCCAAACTTTTTTTTTAAAAACACCTCTACATCAGTCAGATACATTAAAAATATTCATGCTGCTTAAGTAAAAGAGCCCGGCTACAATAATTTCCACTGGAGACTACTTTGAATCTTCGCGCAGTAGCGAGCGGCGCCAAACTGGTGAGATAACATGATGCGGATGATGCTAAAAATACAGATAATCCTAGGCTCAAAAGCAAAAGAAGTTCACGTGCTTTCGAAATATAACAGTTTAGAGTAATCTCGTGAATTTTTCCTTTTCACAGCCAATATTGGAGATTAGAGATCCAGCATGGTTTCCGAGTAGGAACACCTTCCTTATTTTATACAGGACACCTGAATAGACCACAGTCGACTTACTCGCACAGCTATAATTTAACGTGATTACGTGTGGAAGACGCACCATATCTTTTGGGAAAGGCTCTGAGCTGTCGGGAGGTGGACAGGAATATGAATAATCCAGTAGAAGTGGATATTAAAGGCACAATCCAGGCAGACCCGGTCTGTAATATAGACTTCTTAAGTTTCAATGAATACCGAAACTGAGTGACTGCGTGGCATTGGTGGAATAGCAGCAAGGTCGGTTCCCTTGTTGGGATTTTCTCTATTTGTATTTTGAGAAATATAATGAGGCGTTTGACCGGATTAATTACAAGCTAAGAACTACGAACCAACTTCAGGTCCTGAAGACGACGAATTGTTCGAAACGTCGACCGAATAAATCTGTTCCACCGTAACAACCTGTATGGCATAGCAACAACAACACGAAATGTACTACAACAAGCTTCGCAACTAGAGCACTCCCGTAAAGATAGCCTACGAATACAATGTTTATACTGTATGCCTCTGAAGTATAGGGTTTAACCGGGTACTCTACATGATGTATGTTCCTCTGACAGTCGAGCACTGTAGCAGCGTCTGGAGCACTTCCCTGATCAAAGACATACAGATGATCGAAAAGTTCAGAAATCATTCACTAAAATTTTGTATTACGAGCGTTTCCGAATATCACCTACTTTCAAGCGTTACCGACTTACCAGACTCGAGTTCGAGAGCTGAATTCCACAGAAGTGGAACAGACTCTTCCTCAAGTTCGAAGCCTTCTAAGTTCTGTGCATTCCGGCCGTCTCGAGGACGGAAGAGGCACCTTTACCACTGTGTCCGATCACAAAAATGGGGAACCGGTATTGGGAACTAAGAGCTGATAGCTACATAGTTACTAACTAACTAACCTTACCAACTTTTGGCGTTCCATAGCTCATCGCTTAAAAAGGCTATGAAGAAATCCAATATTTTTTGCATCTGCTGGGCATCCCTTGAGTGTGTTGATATTCTTTAGTTGTTCTTCTTTGTCTCGTTGGACTGCTCACCGCTTTCTTGTTTTGCGGTTCTGCCTTGGCTTAACCTGACCAAACACACCTCCGTGCCCATCCCGTCTGGCCCCATAAGCCCGTTCTGGCGGTTTGCTATCTTATTCAAAGATACTTCGTATTGTCACTGTTATGCTCTAAGATTGAGAGGACGTCGCGCACCTTTCACCTGCATCCATTTGCCTCACTCACGACGCCCTAGTTCACCGTAGTCACGGAGGTGGTCGGTATACCCGTATCTCGAAGTTTCGCTAAACCCCTATGAACCCATATGTGGTGAGTGAGGATCATAGCCGACTGACGCAGGCCTGCGTCGCGGGTAGCACTTGGCTGTTGCGTGTTAAGTGTGCACGGCATTTCTCCTATCTGGAGCTTCTCCGTCAAACTTGTCATTGTTTGTGTGCGCAATAGGTACCCTGCTGCTGCTGCTTACGTCTATTAATACTGCCTCCTTTTAACTGATGTTTCTCTCCAAACAATCGTATTCCTGACCACTGACCCAGCCGCCATCATCTGTCTGCTGGCGCACTGAAACTGCTACATGATTTCTTCAATCGATTAATTGGTGAATAACTTCTGAGAGACACTAGCTGTGACTGTGCAAGACCGCTTTTGGCCAGCGTTCCAGGGATGTCGTAATGGTCTATGGTACCTCTACGACATCGCTGAGCTCGTATAGTAACGGTGGCAGTGTTACGGTACTTTTTTTGATAGATGTTTGAAAGGTGCTCTCATATTCAGTTGGGCCTCACTTGCTTTCGCAGCGTATTTAAATTAATTGTTTTTGAAAGTGTGAGGAAGTGACTGTTTTTTGTCCCCACCTGTATGTGCTTTATTAAATATTTTTTACCCTCCTCCGGACCCGCCTTATGTCCTTCCCTACATAACCTTTACACCTCCATTGTGTGAACTCCATTTATGAGTCATTAGCGCCCATCTTGGCGAACATTCAAGTCTGTAGCTCTTTCTAAATAACAAAAACTAACAGGTGTGGAAGGAGAGAGGCGGAGCGAGAGGCGGGAGATGACAAGTAGTAGCTTATGTGCAGATGGAGTAATATCGGAGAGAGAGCCGACGTGAGATATAAATGAGATAGATGTTCGTAGAGGGAGAATGTGGGGCGCGATAACAATGAATGACTATTCACTTTTATCCGTTTTGGGGAGTTTGCGATTGATTCTTGAAAATTTCTGATTTTTCACGCTTATTCTTAGTGCAATCGTTGTTTTTGTTTTCAATTCAATTTCAGCACCATTTTTTGTACTCGCTTACAAGTTCGAAGAGTGATGAGCATCGTTGTCTGCTGATACTGGTGCCAGTCGCCGGCGCGGGGGGGGCACTAGCGCTATCTAACACTAATATAAACTTAAAGAGTTTAGCATTGACACTAATCCATCAATCAATTATTATGTAGTACCGTGAGTGAATACTCCTAAGGTGACTTCAGATTGAGGGGATGTATATGCTGTAGTCGCAAGAAAATGTCTAGGAATACCACGGTGAGAGACATCGATAGTGCTAATAGCACATGTGAAGGGTGTCAGTCAGTGTTGGATGAGTACATGCACTAAACTGTTTAGGTGTGAGCAGGATGTCTGATGTACGAACATACATCGTTAATATATGATGAAATCAAGAGAACGTCAGAGATAATATGAGTGTAACAAGTCTATTATATTGAGCTTTCGAGCCCAAAGGATGCTCTCTAGTTGCTATGGATAAGACAGCAGAGAGTGCCGCCACCTGAATTTCACGCATCCTTCTCTATCAAGTTCTTTGAAAAATGAGCGATCAGATTCGGTTCGGCTCGAAATGACGCTCTTCTTGCTTTCAGTAGACTACAAATTTCTTCAGTTCCCACTAACCTATTTCGCTTTGTCCTGCGCATAATAAATATACAATAGACATATTTTGTGGGCAGTTGACTCCTCCTCTGACGAGAGGTCCTTCAGCAAAACGCTGCATCTTTCGTAAAGAGGTTTATTAATGTAGGCCCGCTGTTATGGAACCCACAGAATCATCATAATCATTTCGCCAAACGATTTCACATAGCATCAAAAAAAGTGAAAGAATGTCATATACTACGATTCCCCAGTGGCAACTAAATTTTGCATTTGGGTTGACACCTACGAGTTGGTGCCGAATGACGCTAAATGTCAAAATCAGATGCATATCCATGGTCAGGACCATTTTAAAGCCAACAAGCAGCCGCAACCTTGAATGCAAAATTAAGTCGCCACGAAGGATCGAACCATTAAAGAGTACAAATGTCAACGTACTTCTTAGAAATACAACATCGTAGACGAAACAACGAACATTTTGTTCCATATCATATGGCCCCTTCCACTATCAAGAAATGCTGCGAGATAGCCCGTTCACTAACCTGTAAACAGGTCAATACATTTGAAAATTACTATCCGGCGGATTGTGAGTAGCATAGTGGCACGCTTACCCAACGCGAGCGGCTTCCGGCATCAGATCCTATTCGTAGCCCGGGCCAAACAAGCCTTCCATCCTCCGGGGTCGGTTAATTGGTACCAGACTTGTCTGGGAGGATAAAAAAAACACTGACTTGTACATCGGCTGGCCCCCGCAAGTCATTGTATAGGCCACATCGCATTCAAACGCCACTACGAATGTACAAATGGAAGTAGAATGCGTGCCGCATCCCAAAAAGGGATTGATCAACGGCAAATGCTTTATCCTTTATCCTTCCACAGTCTCCTGTATGGAGACCACTCTGATATAAAGTTACTACTTGGAATCAATCGAACTTGATTTTGCACATCTTGTTTTTCCCTCATCTGTCATTACTGACATCCGTGACATTGCCGAAGATTACGATGCAGAACTTTAGACGGATACATTTTTTTACGACTCCTCGATTATTCTTAACAATTCCACGGCATTTTACATCCCGCTATCACCACCATCCATAGATACCTCCACACGCTTCCGCTGGAGACCCTTGCGCATCTACCGCTTCGGTTGGTCCTTGGAACGGTTGGATGGTTGAACCAGGGCCGGTAATAGTGATGGAGTTGTCGGGTCCTGACTTGTTCTCTTCTCCAGCAAGATACACTTCAAAGGCCAAATCTTGGAGTCCAAAGTTCTTGAGCCCTTTGAAATCGAGACAGCATACCGTCCCGGTCCAGAGAATGATAGGATCGTCATATTGCTTTTGCTCATAGTTCCCAGAAACAAAGGATACCGTCAAGTAAAACGAGTACTTCGCATAGTCTATCGAATGACTTCCACTTATGAAGGATGTCCTTGCGTTCCCCTGTGATAGTTTTGCACCGCGGCGTCGTTCTCGATAATAAATATTTGGAGTGGCGTTATGGAAACACGTGTTTCCATGCACCAACACCTGAAAAAATATAGCGGGATGTGGTTGCAGCTTGTTGGGGCTACCCATGCAATAATGGGCGAGGAGAAAAAGCTCAATTGCAGTTGCGCCCAGTTCTGCAAATGCCGATGAATAAAGATGATCATTGCATTGATGCTCCACAAAGATCCCAACATGTTGAGAAAGATATTTACACTATCACTATAAGAAAACTCAGATTTAATTTTTGTTCAAAACTCTGCCTATAGAGTATTCGATTCACATTACAATATACATGTCAATTTTGCGCTGGCGGCGCTATAATGTCGCAAGTTTGCGCACCCCTCGTCACGCAACTGTTGTCACAAAATCTGGTTATTAGGAGGTTACAGTGGTTATTATATTTTGTGTCCTGATAACGAACATGACATTCGTTTTGGAATTCGCGCTATCTAACGCGTATTTTCTGCTCTCCTGGCCTCTCTCACTTACACATTGTGCTACACTAAACTTTATTGGAGTTCCGAGGTGTACCACCACATTCACAAAAGTGATATCAGGTGAGTGTGTTAACGCATCACGAACCTTGAAGCTTGGGCTATATATCATACCCAGGTGAGGCCAGAGGACAGAAAATAGGCAGCACCAACAACACCTACATACATACATTGATCATATAGGTCTGAATTTCGTGAAAACAGCTGTGCGTGACAAGGTGCCGCCAATTTGGCCAAATGACATCTACCCTCAGACAATGGATGTCATGTTCATCCCATCAAAGGCGCATCGAATCAAAACCCTAATAGACAAAGTCCCCACGAAAAAATAAAATTATTGATATCTGACACTGTAGGAATATGCGCTATGATGACGGTGGCCATCATCGGTCGTTTGATCGTTCAGACTGTACTATTTGTTACTCCACGTAATTGCGCATCTTCAACGATGAGGAAGTGAAACGAAGCAGGTACATGCGACACGGATACCGCTTTGAAGTCCCTCTCCGCTTCCGCCCTATTCTTCACTTCACTTCTCCCAATCTTTTCGAGAAAGTCCGACCTGCGCTCCTAACTTTCACTAGTAATTCCTATTACTTTGGCTGGTACGGGCATTGAACCGAAAGAATAATTTTTTACTTTTCTAGACCTCATACTATCATGCTGTGTATCGCAACTCGTTATTCACCTTCACTCCTCAGACTCCCCACTTCCGCTCGAACCGCCTTGCGCTCTCTAGCGTAGCTTTAGCTTTGACACCACCCATGGTTGGATGTGGATCCAGATGAGCTATAGTGCTCAGACTTCAACACTTCCACTGTACTGGCGTGATCCTACATAACTCCATCAACTCGACCATGAAGCGATGTTGGCCCAAGATCAGACGCCGGTATCAAACTTTTGGACCGAACCAATTCCCCAGGCTCATTCACGCATCACGCACAATTCTTACCGTAAGTCACCTTAAGAGCGTCGCGCAAGTTGAAAAATTTTACGACCCTCTCCCCTGTCCTGATTTGTGTCTTTTTACATATTAAGCCCATCATCGATGTATGCCTCTACACTAACTAAAAGCCGATTGACAGTACACTTCCGCCGCTCCTGTCTCCGCTCAGAGGCGAGAATCGAGGCAACACTGAATTCTCTCATAAACAGACAACTTTCCAAAATCCCTAGGCATGATATAAATCCGCATAATTCTAATTCAGAACCACCAAGGCTTTCTCGAACTCCAACTTCCTTTGTTATAACTGAATACGCTAAATTATAAGCTATTATTACGATATAGGACGAGCGCGTCAGCGTTCATCCACGCCTGTCGAGAGACTAATGACGATGCTAGGAGTAACCCTATACACGCAAGTGCAGAGGGGAATCCGGAGTGCCGAACTACGCCAACGATCGAAGATCAGGGACTGCCTGTTTTCGCCAAGGAATCGAAGATAAGGTGGGCCGGACACGTCATGCGATTTTGCGATGACCGTTGGACCAGAGCGGTTACCGACTGGATCCCTCGGGACGTCAAACGAACACCTGGACGACCGCCGGCCCGATGGTCAGACTTCTTCACGAAAGCTCTGAACGAAAGGAATGATGGACTCCGTGTCCCTCGAGCAAGGAGGATCCACTGGACCACCCTAGCACGCGACAGGGACGAATGGAGACGTTGCTGGCGCCCGCTCGAGCAATTCGATGATCAACGGGACGACAGGTGATACAGGTGATAGTTTACCGATATCACGAACCTCTTGCCTTCAATCCAGGTCATATCGGATTCCCGAAAGCTAAAACTTCCAATTATTCCTTTCTAAAAAGATCTTGAACAGGTGCAAATGTTCGATTCTTCAAAAAATCGTCCCGTCGTTCCAATTTTTTGGGCACACGCGAGTTTTCATCATTTAAACTTCATCACTTCCTCACTGTAAATTTTGCAGATTCAAAGTTATTAAACACTAAAAGCGCCTTCACAAAATAAGACCGGTATTTTTCCAAAATTACCCCCCGAGAACCGTCCCATGTTGTTCCGTTTTTCCACTCAATAGCATTTTTAGGGTGGCCATTCTCTGTACACGGCTTTGAACTTCAGGCCTAATTCCTTCAAAGTCGTGAGAAACTATAAGACACTGAAATCGTTCAGACTTAAACTTGCCCTGCCACCCGTTTCTAATTAGCACTACCAAAGGTGAACCAACAAAATTCCTGCATTTCCTTCACTTGAATGTCTTTAAATGCATGGGTTTTTTGGTGAAAGAATTCCGCTGTGCTCTTTGTAACTATTACGTATTTTAGTTAGACTCGCTCTACCGTAAATCCCATTTCAAATTCTTCGTGTGTGCTATCCAGGGCAAGATGTAGCATACTTCCTCAACCCCTGCGTGCGCTCTCACGCACTTGCCAGTTTTCGCCCGATGTTGACGCGTTCTCTTCGCGCAGAACATTCACATCTCCCCCTCGCACCGTGCCGAGCCGTCTGCTCTTCGCCATACAGCGTGCGTGAGATCTTCAAACGCCGCTTGCGACACCCGCAACGCAGGTTGACTCTGTTGCATCTGTCTTCGCTTGCCGCTTTCCACTGTCTTGCATTTTGTGAATGGTTACTAAGTGAGACCCCTCTTCTCATCATCGGCACATACCCCTGTCGTTGTCTTGCGCTGCGGTTGACACCTTGATCGCGTAACATGATCGTGCCCAGATTCGCAAAACGTTATACTTCAGGGCGAACAGCGCCATAAGCTAAACATCCTATGGGAACGCTCCAAAAAGCCTGAAGCCACCTTCGCTCTCTGGCAAGTTAAAGCACAAAACCATGTCATCCAGGAATTTATGTCCTCGCACGCCCTTCTGCGTCCTTCTGAACAAAATGCACCCAAATGTTACAGCCCATGCGACGTAGAGTAAAAACGAACAGTTTTTACAAACATCGCAAATTAAAACGTAACCGAAGAAAATACAGTATTCTTATGGAATGTGTTCCGTGCGCTACCTTCCTAGGTCGCTTACAAAACCCGAACTTTTGGTACATCACCTATAAATAAGTTGTCCTAGTCGACGAGCTCTCTGATCGTTTACTTCTTTGCCTCAAAAATGCTGTCTACCATCCATTTAGAAGGATTTTCGATACGTCGTGAAAACTCGTTGAGAGCTGAGCGATGATAAATGCTGTGCTGTCACTTGTGTTTCTACCCATGAGCTCATAGGGATTATAATATAAATCATCGTATAAATCTCACATATGTCTGCAAATTTGTGCTGGCAAATGAAAAACTACTACCTTCTAGTTGTGGAATCCCCCACTCTTGACCGATATTCCCTTCACGGAATTCATTCAGTTCAAAGATTTCGTACACACTTGAGACTTGCTGCTGACATACACGCCACTGCTTTCCTCCCTTGAGACAAGAGTGACATCAAAATGCGATCGAAGTTCGCCGTTGGACATCATTCCGAATAAAGCGCTATTGTCACGTCGCTACATACCTGATCTCAATGTATAGCCCCGTCGATTAGGAGGGCATACCGACGCCACGAAAGAACACAAATGATAGATGTAGAATGCCGTAAGTCGTTAACATAATGATAGACGTTAGTATATCTTGTCTTTTCCAGCAAGCACCAGCACGAACATCACATTTTGCGGCATTAACTTGCTCTGGCCTAGCAACAGAACACATATATTATGGGCAAATGCGATGTTGACACGTGCTCAACGCACCGCCTGAGACAGGGATCAAAAATCCTGATCGGCGCCGACCAATCCAGCGAACCTTTCATCTCTCGAAGTAGGTTAATTGGGCTAACTGTCTGGAGGCGGATAAAAAAGGATAAAAAAAAAACTGAATACTGTGACACTGGCCCCAACAAGTCTTGTGGGCCAACTCGCATGCATTGCTGAATGGAAAGTGGACTCGGAGCCGCTCTCACACGCCAACTTTTGAAGCTGGATCTGCCAAGAAACGCTGCGCCCGTGTGTAGATTTAAAGCGTGTTCGACAGAAACTGAAGGGCTCTAGTAATTGAATAACAAAATTCATTCATAGTAGCGTCCTCTCCCTCTCCCTTCATACCAGCAGTCGGTCTTAAAACTAGAGGTTTCCGCAGTAGTATGCCTGCATCTCTTCCTTTTTGCCATCCCCTACAAGGCCGTACCGCTTCGGGCCCTATTTTTCGACCCGAATTAAATTTCTTCGAATCAGTGTTTTCAACAAACTGCGTCGTAATCAATCGCGCTATTTGCTCAAAATGATTTGTTAAATTTTAGCCTCTATATTTATATATTTATATGGAGGGCGGAAGTGGTGTAGTGACAAGTGGCGCGCTCACCACGCGAGCGGTCCGGGGATCAAATCCTGGGTCGTGAGTCGCCCGGGCCAACCAAGCCTTCCATCCCTCCGGGGTCGGTTAATTGGTACCAGACTTGTCTGGGAGGATAAAAACACTGACTTGAACATCGGCTGGCCCCCGCAAGTCATTGTATAGGCCACATCGCATTACAAATTTGAATGGAAGTGGAGTGCGTGGCGCATTCCAACACGGCGAATGCAACATTTATCCCTTCGAAATGGGACTCGGTGGACCATATCGGAAGTTTTCTGTTGTGTGGTCACATTCGTTCTGAACAATGAATCAAGTCCATGGAGTAGATTTCGAGGAATGGATAGGGATGGAAGCTGTCGCGAAGACGTCGTGACGCAGACAGCTAGCTGGGCGCATCCGTCGTCGTGCTTTTGCGGCGGGCGGACGGACGGACGGATGCTGCACTGATGGCGACAGCGGATGCGTGGTGGCATTTGAGTGGCGAGGAACGAGCGCTAGTGGAGGATCGTCGTCGCCTTCGTCGTCGTGTGTGCGAGGGCGGAGTCTTTTGGTTGGCTAGCTTAGCTAGCTCGGCACTTATCGATCTGGGGAACGAGAGAGAGCGCGCTTTCTCTCTCTCTCACTCACTCATTCTCTATATCTATCCTAATTCCCTCAATTTCTATTCCCCCAATACTCAAATGCTGCCCTCAACATGACAAGTACGTTATTTTTGCTATACTACAATTAATCTTTGCTATAAATGCAATTCAGTCTTACTGCCAACCAGGTGACTAAGAGGAGCTTACGCAAGCGACTCATCCTGCCTCTCAATGGCACCCACCGACGGTCTGAAGGCGGCTACAGTCCCATACAGTAACCCTGAGTCATGCCGCTGGACAATAGACGTTACAGTGTCGCCTGAGAAATGGGGCACGGGATGTGTCAGCCGGCCAACTGTAAGCCAGACGACTCAACATGCACTCAGCTCTTCTGTGGCTTTGGACCACAATATTTGCACAATCCCGAGAGATGCGCGTAAGATGATGAGGGAAAAGGGTGCCGTCAATTGAATTGAATGTGTGCAGTAGCGGCTTGAGTCTTGGTTTAAGCACTTGTGCCGCCTAGTTTTATCACACTCAAAAAAACCTCGCTGATTACATCTACTAGTCAGTTGGTATTTGAAGTAATCCTACGCATTTTAACGACCGCCTTTCAGCTTTGCAAAGCATGATGTCGTCGGCAGACGACGAGGAGCCGCCGCCGCCACCAGATCACGACCGTGTTGACCTATGGCAGCAAACGTTACAGGTAAGCAGATGGTCCATGACCAAAACGGAGACGGGGTGGGTTTAATACCCTATTCCTGATCCGTCCAAATTTTCTCCTATTCGTCATTTCGTCATTTTCCTTGATTTCTCGTGTTTTCCTTGGTGTATTCCATGTAAGTGTATCATTTTCTCTTAGCTAATTAGTTTGTGTTGGATTTATTTCGACCGTCCCTCCTCACCTCCCACCCGACAGCCGAAAGTACCAACAGCTGCTGCGGCTGCTACTGGAGCTCTCAATCGCGCGCGAACATCATTGTAATAGCTTGGAATTTTGTGTGTCCACTAGAAAAACCCTTCGCTACCAACAGTCAGGCCAGATGTGCTCCGAGGGTTTGTGGAGCATGGGCAGCATAGAACGACTGATTTTAATACGAGAAGTGACTTTTGGGTAACTGCTGTTGGGTAACTGCTACCCCTAAAATAGGTAGCAGTTACCCAATAGTTGCTAGTTTATAAGTAGATACACGACGAAGAGATTGACTTAGTACGAAGCGGGTGTCAGACTAGCGATGGTAGAACCGGCCATTGGATGAAGCGATTGGGTGAAACATAGGCCCTCAACAAAAAGTCGTGCACCCAAAGACCCTTAGCTCATGAAAAATTAAAGTACATAGTAGGTAACTTAATAGTGGCCAATAACGCTCAGTAACAAACAAAAATATCAAAATTTATAACTGTTGTGCATCTCTCAAAGGATTAACTTTCCCTGATATAGAAGTCACTTGCAGTTTTGCCCCAGAAATGGTCAAAGGAATCTGAGTGTCAAAAACTAACCGTGAAGTTCATGAATAAAACGTTGAAAGAAAAGTGAAGCCGTTAGGGATTCATTAAAATTGTCGCGAATAACCACTACAAAATCTCTTACGACATACCGCAGTTGAAGGCTATCGTCAGCTATAGATGTACTTTAAAACATGATGAATACTAGCTCACTCCGATGAATCATTATCATTCTGCCTCTATAAAAATGGACTTTTTCTAGGGCCCTTTGATTTCTTTATATAGTGTATGTCCAATAATCTTGGCTTTTTGATACAGTTGTTTTTTGATTGTTTTTCTTTTGTTTTTCTTTATTTGCGAAAGGCCTTTTCCATTTAGATCATGGTGCAACTCCTTGTGAAGTTTTCTGTCCATTCACTTTCAAACCCTTCCTTTTCCATTTCACACCTTGTCCCAGCGTGAATCTGCGAAAGTAGGAGAGGACTAGGCGTCCTATGCAAGATTTTTCATTTTGGAAAAATACAAAAATTCGCGCTGATAACAAATCGGGGGCCTCCCCCAAGAAGCCTACGCAACCAAATGGGGCAGGAATTTCGGGAGAAATGTGAATTGTTCAAGCGCCTGAAGCCTCCCTCCTCGCCTAAGGCTTAGTCACGTTTATAACAAAAAAAGAGATATTCGACGTGGTTTTAAATGCATAGCCTCCACAATGCCCCTACATCTTTCGATAGCGTCGAAATTTCTGTTTCTACTTGAGATAGGCATAAAAACGGTACAACTGCTAAGCTTTGGGAAGGCTGAGAATGTCTTCTGGCCAGAGGATGAAACCCATGATTTCTTTGTTGATTCAGCCTCTTCCGGGGAAAACAATGCTCGTGTGGCTCGCAACGGCGTATTTTCCATGTTCATCTTATTTTGATATGCATTGTGAATCGATTTACGCTCGCTCTTGTTAACATTTTGTGCAGGTAATTACTATTACATGCCAGCTAGTATGTGCGTAGACTAGCTGAGCCAGGATTGCCATAATCCCCTTCGAACGAGCTCGTCTTCCTCGTCCTCCTTCCTCATCCTCATCTCACTAGCCACCCCCATCTCGATGGATCATTTTTCATGTCACATCATCAGCGCCATTTCACCAGATTTTGTTGCGATCCGCATGAAGAGCAAAAGGCCGGATGAGCGCGTTCCTGGTCGCAATGCACTCAATAAATCTCGAGGCAGGGGAATCAGTGTAAAGACTGTTTTGCCATTGCACCACTTCTGACAGCTGCTGCTGTCCTTGTGGAATAGAGCACTAATCAAGCTTTCCTGAGCCCTTTTGAGGGTACCTGGGTGGACACTAATCTCGGATTTTGGCGAGATTCGAACCCGATCCGCTCTAGCCTGGGTCCCTTGTACAAACAGCAATGGGAAATACTCCAACGAGGAGGGCGGCGCGGAAATGATGAAGTACCACTTGACAATCCGAATTCCCGGTCATTAGTGTGCGACCTGTGAGCTGCAGCATGCGGACGCTCCCACATCTCATCGCCCACAGATGGTCTCAATATGGTCGAATATAAGCAGTGATCGGAGAGGATTGCAGGACTCAGAAAATGAACTGATGACTGACTGAGGAGAGCCTAACCCTTGGAATCTCAAACAGCTGCGGCCACTAAAGTGTCTATTATTTTTCTGAACAAAATACGAAAATTACACTACTGCACGACTTGCGCCGGTACCATTACTTCCCCTTTGTGTAACAATGAGAGTTATCCAGGAAAGCTCTTTTGTTAGTAGAAAACGGGAGTCGAAATCCTCTACGGGATTATCTTTCTTAGGAGGCCATCATATGATGGCCTACTCATAGCTTTTCATTTGCACCAGCAATCGTTTACCACGCCTATCCAATTAGTTGGGCCAAATATAGGGCTGGGTTATTAATGCGCTCTTTCGAAGGCCGTCGTAAAATGGATATGAGAAACAAAACGAGAGCTGTGAGAAACCTTCCTAGAATACGACATGCATTCGAACCACATTTGGAATATTGGAAGGTATGTGTCATTGAACGCATTTGATCAGCTTCTTATGTGGTTTTGATGGCCCCATAACCACTGTGGCTTTTTCGAACCACCCCCGAGTGGATTGGGGATGGTTTTCCCATTGTCAGGGATCGGGGATGGCGGGGGGCATCTAGACAGAACCGTTTGCACCACCAATCAAAATAAGCCGCAGTGCTGTGCTCGTGTTGCTTACTTTCGAAGTATCCAGTCGGAGCAGTACTCTAATGCTCGTGTTCGGTTTGAAGAATATATGTTGGGGTCTGGCTCAGTTTTTTGTTATTTATCTTTGGTTCCCTCCCCCCCCCCCCCCCCCGGTGAATCACAAGTGGCTTGTAGCCTTGCTTTCCATCCATTATCTTTTGCCAAAGAACTTAGTTCCAAGGTGGGCGCCTGTCCAAACCTACATTTATCCGGTTTCCCAATGTAGTCCCTAACCCCTATATCAAAGAGCAAGTGTGGCAGGCTGCCGCTACGTCTTCTTCACCCTGGAGATGGCCTCGAGCCTGCAACTAATGTGATTTCCTTCCATACGCGATGATTTTCGCGCCTCATCCCCGCCCATTCACATGCTTTTTACGTCCCCTGCTGCATTTTCAACGAACACCCACCTGTTCGGCGCCTCCCCCGCGAGTTCATCGAGATGAACCACCGAGACGTTCAAAGTGCTAGGAGGGTTTTTCCACGACTGCTGTTTTCGTCCATGCCTCGTCGCCTGCTGCATCAATCTCGACTCTGTTATAGCACCACATCGGGAGAAAGGAGAGTGTTTCCGCAAATTGCCACCCTCTTACTTCGACTCCTCCCTCTTGACGCCATCCCACCTAACAAGGAAATAGTAGTTGGTCGTAGCGCCTTTCACAAAAAGGAGAGGATAAAATAGGAGGGATGGGTCACAATGAATGAAACATATGCCAACATGTGCACAATGGAGCGCTCATCACGAACTTGTCTTCGGAATCAGGTAGGTAGTGAACAAGGGGCAAAAAAAAACTCTTGCCTATGAGATTCGGTTTCCATGCGTATGTGATCATTGCACAGCTGCTGAAGTGTGGCTATGGCATGGCGTAGGTGTCGAAAATGGACTGCAGGGCTCGGGCGAATGATACCTGATGTCCAAGGTACTTCTGTCTCTGTCATATTTGTGGTAAAAACTTGAAAAGCAATTGGATGACCCATCTGGCATTGTAACGTGTTTTTCGGCAAGTGGCAAGTAACAAAAACTGAAAATGAAAATTTCTTACTCTGCACTGTTATTCTGCACATTCGAAATTCACACGTGAGCTGTCGCCATCTCTGGCTGCTACGTGAGCTGCGAGTTCTCGTGGAACCTCTAAGGATGGATCCATCTGATCGGGGTACTGCCCACTGGAATTTCCAGCGGAATATTCCGCCTGGTGTTGATGCGGTTGCTGAAAGAATCACGCTGCGACATTGTTCGAGGATATTCAAGAAAAATTTGGTCTACGAGCTGAGCAGCTCAACGACAATCCTTGAGCTTCTCCTTCGACCGACTATTTTGAAAATCCTTTCCGGAAAATCCCTGCATTCTTTCCTAACATGAATATGTCAGTTGTGATCACTAGAGGCTACATACAAAGTTTCACGCAAGAAGATTCAGTTTCCTGAAGAGAAACAAACGTACGAAAACCACACTCCATGGACGGTTAAGGTAGGTCAGGCGGGCAAACGAGACCGCATGGAAAACAGT
>MU883327.1:0-14889 GCA_036418205.1 Ostertagia ostertagi | reverse complement strand
CACACATGCACACATTCGTAAGCTAGGATTCACCAAATCCTAGACACTCTCGATCTCCAGTGATCCCACCAGTTACCGGATTTTTTTACAATCGCTATCAATGGCTCTCCATTATATGCGTTGCTCCTCTGCTTTCATTCGCTGACAGGCATGAAATGTAATTGGATCCACTTCCTTTGTCGACGGAAGTCGGAGATCTAACGATTTTCTTGTCCATATGTCCTTATGCCTGGATTTAGCAAGCCGGAAGGACCTACTTGCCTGCGTTTTCGGCGTTCCACGTCCTCGTACAAGAGTCCATCTCTGCGCACCTTTGCTTTCGCAATGGCTGCCTTGGCCATCGCTTTGCAACATTTGTAAGCAGCAGAATCCCCTGGCATTTGTGTTCTCTGCAAGTGTTTTACTGCGTAATTTTCCTGCTGCACGATCAGCATAATTGCTCGTTCTAGAACAACGCTGTCTGTTATCCTGGGTCCTGCTCACGTCATTCTTGTTCAGAGTTTCCTCTACACACCGTACGTTAACTTCAGTTACGTTGGTACAAGTTTAGTTGGATCAGTCCATGGGGAACTGTAGGCTTGTCTCATAGCCTCTTGTTCAGAGGCGGAGTTTCCGATTGAAAGGTAGCCCATTAGATTAGAGTAGAGGTGGTCAGTGGTGCCGGAAACAAGAAAAACCATGAGAAACGACTCAGAACCGAGAAATGGACCCCTTTTTTACGTTGATTTCTGCATTGATGCGACTCTCATCGGTGCTGCCCTCCTCAACGTTAACGCTCTTTCTGGGCTCGAAGCTCAGACAGCGAGCGGAGCGTAACGAGCCAATAGCGCCGCGGGTAGGGTCATGCTATGTCGCTGGCGGCATATCCTTGCAATTTGCGTTTGGTCGGCAACTTCAGAGGGTCTGCCTGTCTGTCTTTTCTCTGGGTGAAATCCCTTCTTTAACCTTCCACCTTATCGTGGAATCTTTTTGTAAAGTCGTCTTTCGTCGTCAGACCAGCTTCACCCGCCGAATTTTGTTCTCCGTTCTCAATCTTGCCTTTCCACGAAGCTTCATGACACTGTGCGCCAGGAATAGATTGTGCAAAGTCAGCTCTTCAACTTGTCCTCCTCATTTGAGCAACCGGCTTGCTATCAGAACAAGGAGCCTGATGTCCAGCACCCCTGCTTTGTGCAAATCCTTACAGCCACGATTCGAGCGTTAGTATTGTTCATAACGAAGTCGCTATCCTTAATGGACCCCACTGATGTGTACTAATGTGTGTTTGACAGCTTTTCCAATACCCTGGTTCGAGTAACTCTCCCCGTAAATATGTGTACATGGAGTTCCTCTATCGATAGGCCACCTCTCGAGACTTCTCGGTTAGCGACTCTACGTTCAGGGTCTCATCTCTAACTAGCTTCCTTGGGAGTGATCCAAATTAGTCCAAGGGTGCAGAAACGAGCTTCTACTCTGATGCGCTCAGCTAGCGCATACGTCTGTGGGCGTATGGAGCGGTACCCGGCGGGGGGGGCTTGCAAAACCCTGCATTTCTACTACGGTTCGTAACGCGTTAGCCATGGTCTAGATTAGAAATATGCATTCCAGAAATGCCTATTTTTTGGGAGCCCAGCTCCGATCGGGTGCTGCTGTATACAGCCCTTCAGAAACTGTGGCAAAGATGGACACGATTATTCCAGAATGAAATGTCATTTCTTAATATATATTTTACTTCTCTCTTCTTCTTCTTCTCCCTAGCGTTAGTCCCGCGCAGTCGCAGGGTCCGCTGTCCTTATCAGTCGTCGCCACTTGTCTGTCCAGGGCATCTCCTGCTGTGGCCATGATTTCACCTAGGTCCTTCTTGATACATCCTTCCACCTCTTCTTTGGGGCTCCTCGCGGTCGCTTGCCTTGCGCTTCGAAGTCCATCGCTTCCTTATCGGATGGTCCTGTGGCCTCCTTAGCACGTGCCCATACCATCGCAGACGCTGTTCCCGTCACCTTCAGCTGGACAGGGGCAGTCTGCATGACCGCTCTGACATCCTCGTTTCTGACCCTGTCCAGTCGCGTCCAGCAGGCCCATCTCAGCATCCTCATCTCAGCGGAGTGAAGCTGCCTTTCGTGATTCTTGTTCAGGGGCCAGCACTCGCTGCCGTATAGCATCGCAGGCCTTACCACTGCCCGGTACACCTTTCCTTTGAGCGTTCTGGAGCACCTTCGATCGCAGAGGATTCCACTCCCTCCATTTCATCCAGGCCGCGTTGATTCGTGCCTTTACTGCCTGATCCACACTTCCGTCGGCTGCCAGATCGCTCCCAAGGTATCGGAAGTCCTCCACTCTTTCGATGCTTTCACCATGCCGTCCACGATCGGCTCTGCACCCTCTTCAGAGCTCAGGAACTTGGTCTTCTTGACATTCAGCCGTAGCCCACCTTCTGCCAGGACTTTCTGCCATTCCTCACACCTTGATTTATAAGCTCAGGAGGTTAGGGTAGTATACCGTATATTAAACGGTGCGCGTCAATTAGTGTGTCTTGTTAGTCGGCTGCACACATTCCCCTCTACTACACGTCGAGGTCCCCGAGTATCTTTTTTTCTCGTACTCGGACTTCTTTGTTGAAGTTTTGATTGAAATTTGGGCACTGGAAATGACACTGGTCAACTATTACGCCCCGAAATCTCAAAATTTCATTCATTGTCGAGATTTGACACACAGAGGTGATCGACGCCCCGAATTCAAAATGCCAAGTTTTTGGCGTTGACGACGACGGTGCCTATTTCTGTGGTGATCGATGATTGCAGAAAATCCAAAGAGTGAAAAGGATGGGAAATTGCTTAGGAAGAAACAATAAATGATGAACAGTTGAATCTGACCGAACACTTACGAGGCACAGCCCGCCAGTTTCAGAATTACTTGGTGTCTTATGTAACGAAGAGCTACAGAACAAGCATGAAGGTTCAAAATAAGTCGCAAACATGACCTGTTTCCGTTTCCCAATTAACGCATTTGAAGCAAAGTCTGCAGACTACGTTGCGAATCAGCAACCTGTGAGCAACAAAATGACCCACATGTCGTTAACATACAACTCAGCAAATATATATGGAACCAGAGGTACCAGTTTCGACGGCCTATTTAGTTACGTCGTTTTCATGCCTGAGGCGATGTTCTAGCCTTCTCTTGATTCCTTAATGTTGGAGAACCACGAGCAGTGAGGTTTTTTTCCCCTTTGTTGTTTTCCACAGTTGTGTGCTGCTAAATTTTTTGCCTTTTTGCTCTATTCATACTGAAAACGTCGCTGAATTTGATATATGTTGTGTACGCTTGTATGTTGAAAACTTCAGTTCTAAAGCGGATCTTGAACTGCTAGAAAAAAGAAACGTATGTTCATAGCCGTCCTCGCAAACATTTCAATGCAAGCCACCAGAAACCGTCCAACTTTGTGTTAATTCCAGGAAATTTGATGTTAGTTCTCTTGTTGACTACTTTTGTTAAGTTTTCAACTTCTTTTCACTTTCGTGTTCGCCAACGATGTAAGTACGGTGAAACGTTGTCAACATAGGAAGTAAGAACGTTTTCGCGTAAACAGGCCATAGGATTACTATTCTAGCAAAGTTTCGACGCTAACAGCTGAAATCTCCCAAATTTCAATCAAATCTTCAGAAAACAAGTTCAAGTAGGGATTACTAATGGGTGAGTTGAGGAATTCGAAGTGCACGACGTGTAGTAGAGGGGAATGTGTGCAGCCGACCAACAACACACACTAATTGACGCGCACAGTTTAATATACGGTATGCTACCCTAACCTCCTGAGCTTATAATCTTGTGTGCTGCACCTTGGTTGAAGTTCCTCTCTGCTATCCGCTATCAGGGCGAAGTCGTCAGCGTAGAGGCATGGCCTTCAGTGGCCCCTCCATAAGCCCCTTCACCAGGGCATCTAGTGTTCAGGAGGCAGAGGAACGGGCTCAGAGCTGACCCATCCTTGATGCACGTAACCCTCCATGGTAGGCGTGGGAATGCCGTTGGCCGCCTGACCTATTCACGTTACGCGTTCCCTGAGCGCTCTCCATAGTACCGCTCGTGGTAGCCGGTCGAACGCCTTCTCCAGGTCGAGGAAGGCTAGGTAGCAGGGTCGGCGCTTTTCTCGATACTTCTCCATCACTTGCCTTGCGATGAAGATGGCATCCGTTGTAGACCTTTCGGGCATGAACCCGAACTGTTCCTGGGAGATCGGGACCAGCTCCCGCAGTTTCGAGTCGACCAGTCGCTCGTACAGCTTCATTGTATGAGCAGTCAACTTGATCCCGCGGTAGTTGGAGCAGTCCATCGCGTCACCCTTCTGCTTGAAGATGGGGACGATAGTGCTTGTTCTCCAGGCATCCGGCATCCTTCCTTCCGCAGTTGATTCGCAATGTCATGAAGGATGTAAACTTTGTCGCAGTGCGAGCCCATTTGACGAGCTCTCTCGGCTAACTTCTGAAGTTACCGCAAGCCTAAGTCATGTTGCTCCACTACGGTGGGGCCTAGACGCGAAGATGTGATAGGCTCGAGCGCTTCTGAGTACTCGAGCTTCCGTGTCAACCCTACCTGTAATAAAGAGTGCGAGGCGCTGCTAGTCTCTTCATCGAAAGTTCCAAAGCGTTGGCTCATGTGATACACGCTATAGCAGTAAACATTCTCGTTGAAACTGTACCAGATAGTGTTGGACGTTGATATGAATTCATAGTTATGGAGGAATTTGTAAAAGACAACGACTCTGAACAGAGAGGCTAGTGGTCAAGGTTTTTGAATTTTCTTGGATATAACTACTGACTGCAGCACTTATATCCACCTCGTGGATTGAAGCCTTGAGAATGCTCTACCATTTGGTAGTCATAAATGTTACCTATGAATTTTTCAGAGAAAAAAAAAAAATTATAAGAAGAGTGTTGCAGAACTTTCTTTCTGATTCTTTCCTGCTCATTTTCTACAGTGTGGTTAGTTTGAACAGCGGCGATGAGCAGGTTCATTTTCGTTTCTCGAACGGGTGCTCGACAGTTCACCGGCATATCTGCGCAACTAAATCCGACGTTCTCAAATAGAAGGACTTCAGGAGAGTCCCTCGAGTTTGGAAATATTGTGCCGAAGTGAGTATAGGAGACGGTACAGCGTAAGTCATGAATAACGTCGCTAGTGAAATGTTGCGAATTTCTACCATCTTCCCATAATTCACAGATAATGTAATGCTGAAGTTTCTAATAATACCTTCAACGTAATGCTTTGGATCGCCACTCCTCCAGTATTTTGAGCTTGGCACTCGTACGGACCAGCGTCTGCCTGAGAGGTTCGAAAAATTTGAAGGGTTCCATTATGGTGAATCATCTGAAAAACAGGCTTCAGTGCCGACTAAATTGAAATTTACAAAAGGAGCAAAATTTTTACCGTATTCGCATCGTTGACTAAGATGACACCAAAACGTGACCACCTGATCTCCACATCGCTCGATGATTGAGCCTGACAGTGGAGGAATGCAGGAGCACCAAGAGCAGTTGAAAAATTAGTGCGACCAGTGAAAACAGGTGGTGATTCTGCAATGAGAGCTGACACTGAATGAATAAAAGGGCATAAATGAAAAAAGAAGTACAAATATGCTCGTACACAACCACGCATATGTGAGTTACATGTATTACACAGATAATGGCAGTCCATGAAAAGGTTGCACTACCATTCATAGATCATAGTGCTATTTGAACGGAGGTCATGATCATCGGATGTACAAAACCTTAACGTGGGTGCAGCAGTAATGCTAACATCCACTGCCAACAGAATAGCTTGAACATCAACAGCAACACTCGCACACACACAAACTCGTGCAGAAGCTATTACTCCAATTCCCATGCATGCCAGCTAATGGAATCTGTCTCGAGAAACCTCCAACTGAATGGTTTACTGTGGGCCAATGGAAGGACCTTCAGGATGATTGATTCCAAAGCTATATGCTGCAACCACTTGTGGATTCGAGGGATGGGCTTAGACTTCTGTTCGTGTTCAGCAAATTTGCAAATTTTGGCGTACAATGCACAGAGAACCCTTTTCTCCACACACGACGTTAACTTTGTCCTCAACGGAATAACGGTAAACTCAGAGGCCTGAACTCGCACAGCATGGGTGTACAGCAAGTGTTATCCAAAGCGTTGCGAAGGCCGCACGAATGGCAGTTCCAGATCTTCGCAAATTATGGAAGATCAAATTGTCCTAACATATCGTAAGGTTCAGCAATGACTGCTGAGCCAATATGACACTAGTGAGCTATTTTGGGACGTCGAATGACTACAACGATCACCAACGGGATGCATAGATTCCCTGATGGAGGTTCTGCACTAAACAAAAGAAAAAGTATCCTTGCTCCTTCCCGCGAGACTCAACCCAGTTATTGAAATGGGCAGGTGAACCTGTGCTCATTTCAGTACCCGGGGATATCATTTTCTCACGATACGGCGCTTATCGCAGTCGGATAGTAATCAAGGTTCCTCCCAGTGATATCTCCTAGTCATATCTCCTACCTCTCGTAGCATCCTTGAGAAATTTGTTCGTTATGAAGTCACCCCGACAAATTCCAGCGGAGCTGACACTTTGACAATTCCTGCGTCTCTTTTGCTAGGATTTCCCTTTTACGGAAGTGTGACAGCGGTTTTGCCTTTGCTATAAGCTAAGGAACTTGAATGGATAATAATCCAAATTTTGATTTCGAAAAAAATGAGGATAAAAAATTGTTGCTTTCTCAAACTGGATTTCCGTGTTAATATTCAGATTCGCGTTTATATGTGTCACAATTTATCTGTAGAGCCTTTTCCAAAAACATCCCCAGATTCAAGTTTTTGGGAAATTTGTAGGTGGAACTAAATTATGCGTATGCGCAGTGGCCGCAGTGCACGTCCGCTCCTTCACGGCGAATCCCTCAGTAGATGGAAAGATTGACGAAGAACTTGTAATCATGTCGTTCGTCGATATTAATGACGATAAATAGCTGTCCAGTTTCAAGTAGAGTCAAAAACCCGATTTTGTTTTGAAACGTAGAAGCTTTCCGGCAAAGAAATAACTACTCCTCTTCCATTCAGATAAAGGAATCCTTCTCGGGAAAACCGTGACCTATAATTCACTGGCTTGAGACCATCGTTCACGATAAGGACGAAAAAGAAGGAAAGACAACAAAAATTGCATATGTTTTGGCAAAAAAATTCGAAAAATCGAAAGGGCTGCTACGCGTTCAAAGTACCGCCGGACATCTGTCACAAATGCTGGCGACGGGAATGCTTCCACTTGGTTCTTGGAGTGCCTTCACTAGAAACTCTTTCTGGCCTTTTGACTTATTGCATTCACATCTCACACTTCTACTGCATCCTATTCTATCGATCGATTTGTCTCTACTCTCCAAAATCGCACGCTTTAACCCGATTCTTTCATTGCGTCGCCCAAGGCAACTTCTTTCCATGCCCCGCCTTTGGCTCCGCCCATTACCTTCGATTGTCCATAGAGTGTGGTTTTTGTAAGTTTGTTTCTCTTCGGAAACCGAATCTTCATGCGTGAAACTTTGTATGTTGTCTCTAGTGATCACAACTGACATATTCGTGTTGGAAAGAATGCAAGATTTTCCGGGAAGGATTCCTTTAAGAATCACAAAATAGCTAAAACAGCCTTTTGAAGCACGGGAATAAACCGATGATTGGCTGCCCTGGAATCTCGATTCCAGTGTGCCACGGAGGCTATTTGATGCTGCACTTGAAAAGGAGGAACTGCAGATTTTAACTCGGTTACGTGTGCCACCAACATAACAAGTTTATCTTTCTCGGGCGACCTTCAAGCAGGGTCAACCGTTACGTTGGACCGATATTGGAGCGACGTTGGACCGATGTTCACCGCTCTCCGCGCCGGCATTCACTCTCGCCACCCGCGAGCCGTCTGTGTCTCCGTGCGTACGTTCACTCTCGGCATTACTCTCGTCGTCGCGTTGGACTTTGTCCAACGGACGGTTGACCCTGCTTATAATCTGAAATGGCGCAAAACGAAAAAAAAAACACTATAAAAGAAGCTAGCAGAAAAAGCTTCTTCTGTCAAGGCGATGCAGCGATCATATATGGTGAGGAATTAGGTGACGATACTAGAAAAATTACTGGTTGGCTGCTTACTCCGGAAAGGCGAAATTTGAGGGTAACCTTACAATTGTGAAACGCACTAAATGAAGCAGAAGATGCTAGAACTTGCCTTTTACATCCAAAAATGTTTTCACTGAGTGATTACCATTGTCACTCACAACGAAGCATTGGTATTCTCCACGGTCCATGTTTGTTACCTCTGGTATGTGCCAAACTGCGGTGTCGGTAACCCTGAAAACAAAATGTTGTATTTCTTGAGCGGCTGCTGAACAGTGGGTCGCCAAGAGCTCACCGATAGAACAAAGGACCTCCTATACGATGGTTGTTTTTCATCCAAAAAAGAGTAAATGGCGAGGTACTCTCGATAGTGCAGGTAATATTAACATCCTATAAATAACTAAACGTTATGGTCTCGAAGCAGTAGAATGAGGTCCCAAAGAGCCGCACTTGCATCCACAGCTGGTACTACGTTATGTGTGGGCGGGAGGGAGGAAAAAAAGTCATCTCCTCCATGGCGCAAAACACCCAAGCTTCCGTTGCAGAGGGTGCCGTTTAGAAAGTTTCATGGCAACATTTCTTATATTTCTCCCCATGAGGTCGGGCCCTCCTTCACTGCCCTCATCATCATCTTCAGAAATGACGGTCACCTGTAATCACATAGCCGCCAAGCTGCTTAAACGTAATTACCCCAGAGCTCTAAGAGCAAGTCTTCAGATCGAGTACAGTATTAATAGAATAGTTGCCTCAGACATGAGCTCTGACTGTGCTCTTCTTCCCAACCGCGTTTTAAAGAAACGCATCAGCAGAGTCAACCCTGCGTTGCGCAGTTTCTCAACGGCCACGTTGCGCAGTTTCGCCCGATTAGACACGTTCTCTCGCGCGAACATTCACACTCGCATGCTCGAGCCGTCTGTGTCTCCGCCCATACAGCGTGCGTTGAGGATCTCTCAACGTGCCGTTGAGAACTGCGCAACGCACGGTTGACTGCTGATTGATAGTCCACCGTCCGTCGAGGATCTTGCTGAGCTAGAAGCGCACCATATTTCCGTGGCGAATTCTTCGGATGTTGTAGAGGGCCACCATTAAGTTACAATCCTCACGATAAGCTGAGACATCCGATTTAATTTAGAGATGGTATTCAATCAAAAATTATAAATGTGACAGGGAGGTACATTTCTGCTCCCCCTCCCGCCTCTGTCATTTCTTTGACGTATGCAAAAATCAATGCACATTAAGTTTTGATGAAATTCCTGATATTGGAGTCTACCCTCGACGTAATGAAAGCTAAAATCAGCTCGACAAACGGATTGATCACTTCCTTGATAATAACCAGTGGATCGTTCCATTTACTCACTATCTGAGCGTGCACTTCTTTAGTGTTTGTTAGAACAACCATTCAGAATTTATTCCCACATGTGTTCTACGTACTGGAATAGAACAAGTGAACTGGAACCATCACTCGAGAGGTCTCAGTGTTAGGCCGATGTCAGACTTTGCGAATCGCGTGATTCGCTAGCGTCTGCGGTCGCGTCTCGGAGATCTCATGTGGTACCAAACTAGGTTTTTGGTCTCACTTGGGGATGCGGACATATTTAGCTTGCATCATACAATATGATAGAGGGCAATGATAAATATATACAATGTCATACATAACAGTGAGATTACCGTTGCAGCCATTGCATTTGTAGTTGGGTTCATATACGCCCGTGGCCCGCCGACAGCTACCGTGCCAATAGCAGTGGGCGCAATTCGTTGAAATTTGTAGCCCTAAATCACTTCTTTGATAATGAAGTATAACGTAGTTTAGGAAGTGTTAACCGCTGACTCACGCTATGATCTAGCCCATTGATTTGCACGAAGAATAAGTTGCTGGGAGGAAAGAAAGGCCCAACAAAGTACATTTGATGGGTGTCTCTTCTGAGAGTAGCGTTGGAGATGTAGATTGAGTTCCCTGTCAAATACACAATCATAGTAACGGCAATATCCCAAAGCAGCCAAATCAAATTCCATTTTAACGAGCAGGGGCTCTCAGTTATTCCGCATAATGCTGCACAAAAATCCAGGAGTACCCTGAAGCTCCCCTCAGCTGAAGAGAATACCGACCGAAGATGTGTTTTGTACTTCTTGATCCATGCCTCACCCATCCCAAACTTGTCTCGGACTCTGTGGGTGGTTCTCAGGTAGTACTGAATTTCGTGACAGACCGACAAACAGAAACACACAGACAAACAGACAGACTTGGCGCATTTATACCCACATTTTGCTTACGTTCTGTGGGTGTCTATAGTCTCTTCTGTAAAGTTGATTTTTCACTTCCGATGACCTCTTGCGAATCACCATGCTAAATTACACGACTCACTGTTCGACCGTCATCTCATAGTGTGCCTAACATTCAATTTGGGCCTAATTCCTCCGCAGATGTGTCGGACACAGGGTCAAGCGTGCGTTGAGGAATCCTCGACACGTCACAGGGGGGGGGTCGTATTGGCCCGCTGGGGAAGAGATCGGGCCGATTGATGCAGTAGGATCATCGTCGGAGGACAAACATCAATTTCAATAGTAAATAAGCTGCTCCACGGTCAACGCCAAAGTCCAGTCAACACACAGCTGGCGAAGGCGGTTACAAGGCTTCTTTCAACTGAAGGGGACGTGTAAATTGAGAACCATATCTGTGTAGTACTAGAATTGGTGCTATCTTAGTTGGGGAGGGGGACCACGCGGCGGCGCGGCGCTCTGTTCGTCTGCTCCTCCAAAGGCTTAGTCCCAGGGGCAGTTACTATTTCGCCATCACGTGGCAGTTTCGAAATACGCGCCATCGAGGACTAAGCCTTGAGGAGGAGACGAACAGAGCGCCGCGCCGCCGCGTGGTCCCCCCCCCCCCCAACTAAGATTTAGTCTTTAGTTCCTCCCGTGCTGGAGAGCACATCGGGCGACGAATTCTTTCCACTGTTGCCGGTCTTGTGCAATCATTTCTCCTTCATTCCTAGAAACATTCATGATCTTGAAATCATTCTCGAACGTTCGTCTCCACGTGTTTCTGGGACGGCCTCTTCCTCGCTTGGCGCCTGGAGGTATCCAGTTCATGGCCACCCTTGGAACTCGTTGTTGTGTCATGCGCAAAATATGGCCAGCCAGTCGAAGCCTACGCTGTGCCACAATCACGTGGAGGCAATTCGAGCCACAACGGCGTAAAACTTCCTCATTGGTGACGTGATCCATGTAGCGTATTTTCATAATCCGGCGTAGACATCTCTGGTGAAAGGCATTCATCCTCTTTACAATGCTAGCAGTACTTTTCCAAGTTTCACTTGCATATAGTGCAGTAGGAATCACGATGGAGTAGTACAACCGCATTTTGATCTTCTGCGATATCGATGAACTGGCCCATATTGGCTGAAGTCGCCGGAAGACGGCGGCAGCCTTCGCGATCCGAATGCGTACGTCAGTTTCGGCATCACCATTGTGAGTGACCGTACTTCCGAGGTAAGTGAAATTGTCAACGGTCTCTAGTATCATATCATCAACATTGATGCTTAATTGCGTTCGATCAAAGCCGATCTTCATGACTTTTGATTTTTGGGCGCTAATGCGCAATCCAATCATATTCGCTTCGCTACTGAGGCAAGTAGTAATCTGCTGGAGTTCATTTTCATCTTCGGCTAGAAGTGCTATATCGTCGGCAAAATCCAAATCCGTGAGTCTATTCTGATTAGACCAACTGATGCCTGCCCTCACTTTCTCCATCGTTTTCCTCATTACGAAGTCTAAGCAGATATTGAACAGAATCGGAGATAGAATACATCCTTGCCGCACTCCCGTGGCAATCTGAAAGAACGACGTATATCCTGTGTCCGTCCTCACACAGCAAGACGAGTTGAGATATAGTTCTTGAATATGTTGATGAAGGGTTGCGGTACACCATACGTTCTCAGAAATAGCCCATAACGATTCCCGATGAATGCTATCGAAAGCCTTCTTGAAATCGATAAAGTTGATGACGATTGGCTGGCAGTACTCGACACACTGTTCGATAATGTTGCGTAGCGTGAAGATTTGTTCACAGCACGACCTCCCACTCCTGAATCCTGCTTGTTCCTCTCTCAATCGCTCATCGACGGCTGCACGGAGTCGGCGAAGTAGAACAACACAGAAGGTTTTGCCGGGTACAGACAACAGTGTGATACCCCTCCAATTTCCACAATCCGAGAGATTTCCTTTTTAGGCAGTTTGACAATGACACCTTTTCTCCAGTCTTCCGGGACTTCTCCACGGCTCCAACAATGATTAAATAGTTTCACGAGTCTTTCTACTATTGCACTGCCTCCTGCCTTTAACAACTCTGCTGTAATTTCGTCCAGACCAGGAGACTTTCTATTCCGGAGGCACTCAATTGCTGCAACTACTTCTTCTGTCAATATGCATCCAGTATTAACCTCAAGCTCTTCGATTGGTTCCGTGTCATCGAAGCAGTAGGTTCTCGGCGGATTGGGCTGATTGAGTATATCTCGAAAGTATTCGAGCCATCTTTCATTCTGTTCTTCTCCGCTCGAAAGAAGCCTGCCGTTTCTATCTCTGATCGGCTAGCATTTGAATTATTCCACTTCGTATAAATATCTCGACAAAACGATATAAGTATAGCAGAACAAGATATTGTAGTACTAGAATTTGGTAAGTCTTGTGGAGGAAATAAATAAAGAAGAGATGTTGTCATAGTATGCCATTTTTAGTGACTAGTTTGTCGTTTTTTGCTCCTTTTCTCGTTTTCTTTCTTGGATTTTACACACAAAACATGGCGTCCTATACGTTTTGGCCACCCTGCATATTAATGATTGATAGGGTTCGTGCTTGAAATAAAGCAAGTTGAGAAAGAAGTCCAAAGTACGCCGAACTTTTGGGACAGCCTTAGGATTTCCCGATTTCGGTGGATGTTATTACAGTAATAAACAGCCACAATTTTCAAGTGATACTCCGGTGCGTGACATGTCTCGAAGCCAGCGCGTTGCAACAGAAATCAGATTCTTCATGCGCCCTCCCCACAAGGTGTGCAAAGCAGTAACGATTCTAGTCTCTGAGGGAGTGAGTTTTATTTGAAAATTTTTCTGAACACTTCCCTTAACCTTGATCAGGCCTCTTCTTGAAGGCGCTTGACAATCATTATGCCAGCTATTAGGCAATTCAATCAAGAAGATGCCCTTGTCAACCCCGCCATGAGGTTTTCCGGGTGGTGATGCAGCGATCATTGGGGAGTGATGAAAGATGGCCAAGCGTACCGAAGTAGTCTAGTAAAGCGATCTTGTTGACCATGCCGGGTGGTAGCACTCCAGTCATATTCACCAGAAGATATGTATTCTGATTGGAAACAGGCCTCGGTTGTGCCTGAAAATGTGAGTGTTGCTCATTAACGGAATTGCCTAAACAAAATGGGTGTTCTCGGCGCATTAATACCGTACCAGTTCAATTCGCTCCAATGGCCTTGTGGCAAATCCAAACTTGAAATCTATACTGCCGTGTCCAAAAATCCGAATAGTGTGCTTCAGCCGAGAGTTGGTTGTGACCTACACACAAGCTGTCATACAAATTACCAACATTTTTCATGCACGTACTTCTATGAATTCCTGAACGTAACCTGCCATAGTCCAGGCTGTGGATTTGGAATTCTGATCAGCTTCACGTTCTTGAGATCAATAGTTCCTCCTTCTTGAGTATAGACGTGTTTCTTCAGTGTTTGCCCTAAAAAAGCCCAATCGTTGAACGAACCTACAAAATTTTGCACGTCTATGACTCCACTCTTGAAACTCATTTGCACTATAAGTTGGGCTCGAAGCACTACTGCGGAGTACCAGTTATGGAGCACTACCAGAGATCCATTCTACACTCTCAGGATGTCTTGAACGAGCTCTAATAAGTTGCTCCCATAAACTGTTTATTAACTAAAGAAGATTCGATGGAGAGGCGAAAACCTTGTTTCTGAATTGTTAACCGCTCCAAATGTCTACTAGTAACTGATGAAAATATGCTCATTTAGACAAATTTGCTGAAAGACTGATATGACTATCACTATATGGATATGACTAGGTTGAAGAAAAGCGAAATATATTCTGGTGTGAGACTTCGTCAGTATAAGGGCTCCTGGGTGAAATTTGAGTAAAGGAGAATATAGTCGTTAAGCATTGAGTTGATGGGCTGATGAACACCCCAGTCACACCAATCATGTCTGAAGTCGAAAAAGAATCAGTGTTAAATGCTAGGACGTCACCCGGAAGTGGCGCCCCCGCCCGAGTTCTGTGGTCAGTATGCGAGGGCTACCGAGGAGTGAACGGCCTCGGCCAAAGAAGCTAGTTCGAATTGGGACTCTGAACGTGGGATCGCTAACTGGAAGTCCCGAGAGGTTGCTGATCTGATGACGCGCAGGAATATCCAAGTCCTATGCCTTCAGGAGACGCGATGGAAAGGTGCTAAGGCCAGGGAAATCGGGGAAGGTGTCAAGCTCTACTACAATGGAGAAGACACCAAGCGGAACGGTGTGGCCATAGCGGTAGCGGAGTCGCTCAAGGACTATGTCTCCGCTGTGAACAGGATCAGCGATCGGATCATGGCATGGACACGAAGGAGAAGGTACTGGACAATACTCTCCGTGTACGCACCGCAAGCCGGTTGCCCCGAAAATGAGAAGGACGAGTTCTATCTAAGCCTGGACGAGGCCATAAGATCGGTTCCGGAAGGTGATTACCTGACCATAGCAGGTGATCTGAATGGTCACGTCGGCAGTGACAGAAGACAG
>MU883326.1:0-18501 GCA_036418205.1 Ostertagia ostertagi | reverse complement strand
GGATAAGAAATGATAGGAAGAGGCTCATATTCACGGTTGCAATGAATTAGGGTCGTAGTTGTCGTTTCTCAAAAGTGAACGAGCGAGCTTTCCCACTCCGCCAATTTGCCTTGTGTGCTTTCTTCTTAAAGTTTTCAAGGAACACGCTTTTGAGAATGCCGCAAATGTGGCTACGCTGCCTGGTATAAAGAAGGAAAGGAGGGAAGAGTAATGGTGCGAAATTTTTTTCGTCCAGTATCTGAGCCCGTTTCCGCGAAAGCCTCCAGGAAAATGTAGCGAAAAGAGTGTTCGTCCGGCGGCTGAAACAATCTCATCATAATGCGCCAGAATGCCAGTGGCGATAATTGGAAAATCATCAACTTCTAAAGTCTGGTGTACCGTTGTTTCATTCACTAGCCTCAAGGGATAAAGGATAAAGCATTTGCCGTTGATCAATCCCTTTTTGGGATGCGGCACGCATTCTACTTCCATTTGTACATTCGCAGTGGCGTTTGAATGCGATGTGGCCTATACAATGACTTGCGGGGGCCAGCCGATGTACAAGTCAGACAAGTCTGGTACCAATTAACCGACCCCGGAGGGATGGAAGGCTTGGTTGGCCCGGGCGACTCACGACCCAGGATTTGATCCCCGGACCGCTCGCGTGGTAAGCGTGCCACTTGCCACTACACCACTTCCGCCCAGCTCGTGAGCAGGGTCAACCGTTGCGTTGGCACTTTACCAAAAAAAAATTGCGACCCCTCCCACCTTTAGGGGGGGGCTCGCAGCCAACCCTGCCCACGTATTCACTTCTCCCTCCAAAATAGCCGTTGAGTGTGGGGAGGAAGTGTTTGGGTTAAGGGTAAATACCTCTTATAAAGCAAAAGCATATCACGCGATCCTTCAATTTTGTGCTTATGAGGGCATTTGATTTAATTGTGGAAAGCCATCCAAGCGTTTTACATACACGTCCTATGGGTAATAAATCATGCAGTAAATGAAAATGGATTGAGGAGTTTGTCCCATCCTTTTCCTGCAATGTTTGCAGGCATCATAAAAAAGCTAATTACTTGTGGGATGACGCAATAGTTTGATTTGAAATTGCAGGGTATTCAGATGTGATATTGCAATGCAAAGCTTAGCAGGAATCCCTCTTTACGATTTCTTTCGAATTCTTTCAGTATCCTACAGAGTTGTGAAGCAAAAAATATGGACGTTCACGACCATCGCTCTCTGCTGTGCGAGAGTAGAGCCGATAGTGAATGTACGCGCGGAGAGCACAGACGGCTCGCGGGTGGCGAGAGTGAATATCCGCGCGCGAGAACGTAAAGGATCAGGCGAAAATCCTCGACGTGCCGTTGAGGAATCCTCAAGCAGTATTCACCCTGGTCCGAACAGCCAGCGAATCATCTATGCTCTGCAGAATTATATCACCGCCAAGCTGTGTGGGCCGCAAAATTGGCAGGCCCGTTAACCAGTAGAGTTCTCAACAGCTCTATTCACGGAAGAATTCCTTTCGGAAAGATGAGGCTCAGATAACATTTAGAGTTAGCAGGTGCTATTATACCCACCTTGGAAAAAAATCGAAGCGCTCATAAGATATTGGTGGATTCGGCTGCTTGAGCTAGCAACTGTCAGAATTAAACGTCCCTCAGCAGGGTGAATATCGCTTGAGGATTCCTCAACGGCACGTCGAGGATTCTCTGCCCGATCAGAGACGATCTCTCGCGCGGACATTCACACTCGCCATGCCGTGCCGTCTGTGCTCTCCGCGCGGATGTTCACTCTCGGCACTACTCTCGCATGGTAGAGAGCTATGGTCGAGGATTTCCTCGACCGTTATTCACCCTGTCCCTAGATTTCACGCATTTTAGATTTGCGAAATGAATCCCATATATGAGGTTTAGCGTTTGCGAGACCTAGAGAATTGACTCGCGTAAGGAACTTCTCCAGAAAAATGGTCGTTGGCTGTGCCTTTAGTCCACCGCATGAAAACAAGGCATGGTTAGTAGCAATTACAGATTTTTGCTCAGTTAAAGGCTATTCTGTGTGCCTCTGGGCAAACAAACCACTCTCACTCCATGTTTACTCGTTACGGGACAATTACCGTCTTCTAACATTATTCTGTAAGGTGGGTAGACCGCACTCAGTAATTAGGCTTCCGAACAACAATTACCAAGCATTGAAAGCTTAGACGTCAAGACGTGAACTCTTCAGAAAATAGAATGTTGTCAGCTCCATCGTATTCCATTCAATTGGGTGGAAATAATACACAACTTGTTACTTTTTAAGTTCCGATTGACTAAGAAGGGGATTTTCAGACATGGAGCGTTTTTTCAAAATGGTTTTCTGAATGTTGTAGAGGCTCATGTGAGGAACACAGAACCATGGATCCATTTTTCCTGAACGCCCCCAGGAATGTCAAAACAGTGGTGAAATGGTCCAAAGTTCGATCCTCCGTGATGACAAATTTTTGCAATTTATGTTGGCGCCTCCAAATTGCCGCAAACACGACATGACATCTATTCTCGACGATGGCGCCATTTGGCGGCAATCTGGGGGCGCTCAAACTGTTAGGTAAGTTCTTTGCGCATTTGGACAATGTTTTTTCAAAATTGTTTTTCTTCTTTAGTGCAGCCAACAATTGCTGAATACATACACCACCATAATCGTCGAAACATTGCTCTTCAGCAGGCAACTTCAGGTTGCCGGCCCTTCAGAAATCCCGAGTCTTTGGGGCGAAAAGCTCAAAGAGGTTGACTCCGAGTAGGTCCGGATCATCGAACTGCCCCTATTTCAGTACCTTCGACGGCAACAGAAGCGTATGGTAGCCCGTCTCTACCAGGTTTGCTGTACACACTAAGTGGGTCAGATCATTCTATAACGAGCCTGGAGACCTTTCCTGAACCTTCTTCGTAATTCGTGGGCGAGCGTTGCCGACATAAAGTAAAGTTTCTCCGATTTTCCGGGCACCATGCCGGGAAACCAATCCACTTGCTAACATTATTGTTCACCAGCAGTGGACTTCGTTGGCAGCAGCTCTCCGTGAGCGAAACAGTTTACGCATCCCTGACAGTCGTGCTTTCGCGTGCGGTTTATCTGAGGATCCCACTTCTTGACACCACCAACAAAGATCAAGCGATAGACGGGCGGCAAATCAAAATGTCCTTGCAAAATTTAATGGTCTCAATAGCCTGTGGTCAGTCAGATCTCAAAATATCCTTTCGCCATAATTTCACTTCTTTTAGAGGCGATATTGAGGAACGGCCATTGTGGTCTGGTAGCACTGAAAGAGCTCCGCCAATTACCGTGCACTTCTCTCCAATCGAATTCAGAATACACTCGTCAATGGTCGACCAGATTTGTGGTTTTTTCTCAAGTATCTGGAACTCGGCAACCAAATAATTGGCATATTGTGAAAGATAGTCCGGAGGTCCATCACAACACGTAGAACTCCTACTGCTTCGCTTCAATCGACGCATTTTGTGGGCTTATAAAAGCGGGAGCAGTCGCACATACATTATATGCGCACCACATTCAAACAATTTTTTCTCGAGCCAAAGCTCGAGTGCATGGCGCAATCTGAAGTAGGGCTTTTAAAAGTTTAAAAGCATATTCTTATAGAACTCGACGAGCTGAGTTCAATGCTTTTTTCAGATTTTGAAAATCTCAATTTTGAACCGAGTTATAACGAAAAAACGAAAAAAACGCGAAATCGCGTTTTTCGCGTGTTTTTTGACGTTTTTTACGGCGAGTACCGTACCTTCAGTGAAAGGCGATTTTTAAGCTTCAAACGCTGCGAAATGCTACGACAGAAATGCTGTGGAGAGAGCATTAACCACCGCTCACATGCGTTTAACAGTGAATGTTTCAAAACGATCCCAAAAGATTTTGCAAGGTGAACAAGAAAATGCGCAAGAACTTTTCCGACAACCTAATATATTGCAAAAATTCAGTCATCACCGGGGATCGAACTCTGGACCATTTCTTCACCACTGTTTTGACATTCCTGGAGGCGTTCAGGAAAAATGGATCATGGTTCTGTGTTCCTCGCATGAGCCCCTACAACATGCAGAAACCATTTCAAAAATCCGCATCCTGAAAGACCTTCCTTGTAAGAGAGGGAACTTCATACGTTTTACAAACAAACACGGCAATTTTTTGCCTTCTTTTACTTACCAATCCAGTCCCGGCTTCACCTCACCTACGATGCTTGAGCGTCTAATGTTGAGACCTCCAAGGCGCCACTCGCTGTAACTCCATCCAGAATCATTGTATTTGAAATCGGTTGGTTCCATTCAATAACTTGCAATGGCCTGCCTATACCCTATACACTCTTTCTCACTCAAATTTGGCTACTACCAATTAATCGACCTCGGAGAGCTGGAAAAGCAGTTGGCCTGAGCTTGTTTCGATCCATGAAACTCGAGTGTGCCACGCTTGCCACTGCAACACCTTTGCGCCGGGAAAATACTACTATAACTGTTCAGCAAACATCCACCACTGCAGTATAAATTTAGTAGTGATATGGGGGGAGGGAAAGGAATACTCTGATTCGTGATCGAGAACTATTCTTGATAACATACGGAGAAAACAAGTTATCACCTAAACTAATGACTGATAATATTACACGACTGTTGTCGATTTCAGGTTCGTAAACTACGAGTATTTGTTTCATGATTTCCACCAGATTCTCTCACCATATTGATCTGTCTAAATTTATTTGTGTAAGGTTTTGGGGTCTGTCTGGATTTATGAAACGCATTATAGTGTTATTCATCAGCTCGTGACTAATAAACAGGGCAGAATATTTTTCTTACTCAGCGATGAGTGCTGGCTTACAGTGATAGATTTGGGCTGTGATGTGGGCAAGGATATGTTGAATCGTATGCGGATGTGTTGTAGCTCACAAAGGCACGAACAGAAATAAACTGACGGTAGACGATCAGAAAAAAAAACTAAAACTAACACTGACCAGTGAATTTGATGCCCTTCCATTTGTCATTTCCATGCTTGTTAAGTGGTAATGATAAGTAATAATGACTAGTTAGTGATGATATCATCTGAGGCCATTTAAAGGCAACTTACACTGTGTCAAACGGTAGCAGCATAACTTGGTAAGCTTTCTCTAAGACATTCGAACAGAGAAAGAGCTCTCACAGCAAGGAGCGATTTGACTTTGATGGCATCCTTCTCTCAGAAGTGTTATATTTTTTGAATTGAATATTGAAGAATTTCTTTACCACTACTCGGTGAATGGCTAGCTAATCGATGGGCGTTGCGCGCCGATAGCGCCGCGGGAGGCCCATGCCAGGTCGTCGAAGGCATGTCCTTTCCGGGGAACTGCGTGGCCCATAGGAAATCCGCAATGTTTCCACTAATTATGATTCCTCTTCTTCGACCTACAATCTTATCAAGAAATCCTTCTTCAAACAGCAAGATGTGCTCCGCCTTATATTCCCAACTCCGGTGCACTTTTCAACGTTTTCAACGATTTCCTTCCCTTTTTCACAACTATTCCTCATCACAACATGACTTTCGTTTCCTAGCGCAATACCCAGATCCTTTTGATGAAGGTTTGTGCGCTTGAAATGTTCATTCACAAGACAAAATAGATAAGAAAGTGAATCATTTCATATCGCTCAACTGTAATGTTCAAAGCAAGAGATTATGTGCAGAAACAACTTCGAATATGGACAGGCGGACGGATCAAGTGAAAAAATCAAGAACGCTGAAATAGATAACTGCTATTCGAGCGAAAAAGTGAAATAGTCTTTAGCAGTTCATCAAAGGAAAAAAGTACACTGCGTAAAAAGCTTTGGTAGTAGTTGATTGGATGATAACCGGAACGAGAACGTTCATTCTTCACAAAGACAGAAAAATTCAATAGAACGCTGTGGTTGCCGCCCATCCTGTTCGATAGTCCTTGCTTATTGGTGTTGTTGAAGGCGATAGGCCTTCAGCCACCATAGCTTTGCCAAACAGTTTCGCTGCGACTTTAGCAATGAGGTGTACGTGTTTTCTGAGATTGCCGACTACCTGGCGATAGTCACATACGAAGAGCATTATTGCAATGGGATCCTATTACAGTGTAGATTGTCAGAAACAGCGGTGTGAACGAGTATATTCTGAAATAGGTCAGTTCATCAGGATAATGCTTTCCTATCAAAAGCGGCACTCGCTTTTTCTCTATACAAAGGCTTGCTAGAAAAATCTATCCGTTGTCATTCTCTATTTTTGCTGTATTGCCAAAAACCATGCCTTGTGCTGCAAAAAAAGTGAAAAAGAGTTGCGGATTAGAGGTATAGTGCACAGTGATCCTAGAAGCTGTTTTGCGAACGCAACAAATACATTAAGCTTCAGCTTTAAGCACTTGTTGGACGACCGAGCGATTTTGGAGGGTGGGACCACAGAGATCCGGAAAGATTCTTATGTAAAGTTTCTTCAGTCTGTATAGCTAATTTGATAGGAAAATTTGCGATGTTACGGCGATTGAATAAAAGTTTTAATTAGTGCAATGTTAAAGTTATTCCTTCCTCGAATGTGCAACAACGCCTTCGAATTTGAGTAGTTTCTTTCAGAGCTGCGCGTCACTCTCTGTTACTGACACGATAGGGAAGCTCAACTGGAAATTCTCCACACTGGAATTTTGGCGCTCTGCATTATTGCAGCATTAGCCGTGACGCGACAATGTTTGTCATGTTCGCAATATTGGTTCATAGGAGTTCACAAGGTGCGCCCACTAGAGAATTTTGGAGTTGAGCTACAAGACCCTTCTCTGCCCAGCATATTGTCCAGGCCAAGTACTAAACAAATACCACATACAGCGGGGAATGCCACGTTTTGAAAAAGATGCACTGAAAGGCTACCCAAAGATAGTGGAAACATAGATGGTGAACATAAAATAATCAGTCCAGCGAATAAACAATTAAAATTATAAAATCGAAATTGCATAGAAATTGCACAGAAATCACTATTATAGCACCTACGCATCTGTTGAAGCAAAAAGCCGCATCTCATGGTCACATGTATACTCGAAAGGTCCCACTAGATTAGATTATAGAATCCATAGCTCGAAATTCGCCAGCCCAATTTGGATATAAAATATTCCAACGAGTATTCATTCATGTTCGGTAGAAGGCCTCAAACCAAATAACCAACACGTAGTTTCACTTACGGAGATGGACGAAGTCCCATAATGACGCTCGTATACATAACGATTCGAGATAAGATATGAAGTGAAAAAAGGGATGACTGCCTGAATACATTTCCTCGAAGACGAAGAATAAACAAGTCATCATGAAGAGCCCTACCTGTACAACTAACGCTTTCAACAATTGAGTCTGCAACTTCATTGACTTCTGACTCATGGAAGATTTCTTTAGTGTCCGGTACATTTGAAAGCCGCAGAATATCATCAGGGCAAACGTGAATACCATCATAATAAAAACTATGAACAGGCCTATTGTTGAGGGCCAATTAATTATTGTAACATCTTCTTTTCACTTCCTGAAAGTAACCTCATTTCATGGTGAATGATTCACTTCAGAACACTCAAAACTTACATGGGTAAAGACGCAGAAGTAGGACAGTCTGTTGGCATCCACTCCGAATTTTGCATAAATAGACGCATTTGCATAATTGTAGTAGTTGTCGCTGGAGGCAAAGCAATAGAACGTTATGATGCCATATGCAGAACCCCAAGAAAGAACACATACAGTCACGGTAACGATGCAGACTGGTTCATGAAATACACGAAGCAAATGTGGCCTGAACTTATCAATTTATGGTCAGAAGAAGAGTATGTGTACTGAGATTAGACTTTATCTGTTCGCTTATTTTATGCAGCCGACAAAATTTCTTAGGAGTAGTAGCCAAACAAAATACTGACTTGCAAACGACGATATATCTGTAGACAAAATGAAACGCTAGAAGGGCGGTTGTGACACCATACATTCCTAGAAATACACAGAGCGAAAGAAAACCCCATGGTTTCACTCGTTGAAAGATACCATTGCTGACTACCGCTATAGATGTGCCGTATATGTGGATACCCTAGATCAACACGAAACGATGCGTCAAAACATTGGAAACAAAGACCTGATATGCTCCGACGATGAAGCATGATCAGAACACTTGATCAACTTCTCTCACTAGTCTTTACTGAATGCTTTGGAATATATAAGGCAACCTACAGGCTTGGCAATGAATTCCATTATTATAAAGCCGATATTGCACACTGCGAAACATGTCATGATATTTTTGTAGACTCGACCAACACAGGTCCTTGTTCCGTTCCTTATCACATAGATAAAGATAATATTCATTACTGCTCCAAAAATGATTATACCCGTGGAACAATAGGAAACCATTTGTTGTACATTCATCAGTCCTTAAAAAAACCATAGTCAAATATCTGAATCTTTCCTAACGCGAATTTCTCCAAAAAAGTTCACGTGTAGCAGGCATCAAGAGGCGGTACCCCTTTCAGTGATTCTCCCTTATCGGCAGTTCAAGAGAAACTAGGAAGGTGTGATGCTGTGCTGTATTGTTAATGAAAGAGCTCGTGAAAAACATCAAAGGGAATGAAGAAAATTTGTTCCATGACTTTTGTCGGAAGAAAAAAGGAACGGGATGATAGGCTTCAGAAGATCAGCATTCGGTTGTGTTGAGTTGTAGTTCTGTTCATTACCTATTACGCAGCGCGTTTGTCCTTTTCCTTCGATCATTTGGCCATTTGTGATGGGGATATCATTTGTTTGGAGCGCTCCGTAGTGTAACCATACCCGTTCCAGTACTGATTTTTTCGACGACCTAGTCTACACTATTTTCTGACTTGTCCAACATCGGCACTATAGGGGTTGGCCCATCTTTCATAGATTTCTCGATGAAGTTTATCCACCCTATGCGACGATTTCAGCAATCTTCGGTAAGCATTCTTTAGGCTTTTGGGTTACGTTCCTCGATAGAAAGGAAACTATCACTGTTTCTCTGTTCAAAGGAATGACGCTCTATAAGAGCGAAATCTTTAGCTTTGGCCAGGAAAGTTGGTAGGTCGAAGTGGTAGTTGGAGATAGACATATAAACCTTTGAGTGGTGGTTGAAGCAGTTATTCCATACCTGCTGCAGGCATCTATATTTTTTTATCTGCAAGCAAAGCCACAGGTTCACACAGGCTTTTTTAGGCATTGTAAAAAGAGGGGCTCACTAGTATTACTCAACTGATGAACGATGCCAGTAGCTTGATAGCCGAGAGGTCAGTGGGACTAGAGTTAGCAGAAGGAACTCCGTTGTGCTCTCCAAATCAAAGATAAGAATAACAGCGCTCACGACACGTAATAGACTCTACTGGAGTTCTGATAAGTATCGGTGTAATGTGGAAAGAAACCTGAGATGCTTTCACATTTCCTGCCTGCCATGGTCCAAGGAAACGGTCCTGGATCACTGAAATGGACACCTTCGCCTACTTCAAAGAGTGTGGAGCACCAGGGTAATGATTAAATACTTAATTGACGCCGTTTATTAAAAGTACCCTTCCAAGGTGCCCTTCACGCATTATCTTACCCTTGCACTAGAGAAACTCAAGAAGTGTTCTTCAGTAGTAAGGAAGAGATAAAAGGGAGTGTTCCTTCCCTCCCATCCCCACCAAAAACCCTTTTCACCGGAGTTAGGCTCGTGTTAGAAGGGCAAATTCTCCGCCTTCTCCTGTGCAAACTATTTTTTATTCCTAGAAGTCTTTTTTGAATGTTACAAATAGATATTTTTAGTAATAATTTTTCGCTGCACCGTTTCATTATTATAGGTAACCCTGAGCTAATACCAGCGGCAAATCACCCATCGATTCACTTCTGTGCTTCAAACGTAGCTCGTTTCAGCTCTTTTGTTTCTAACTGCCGTTTATCCGCATAATTTAACATGATGAACGATGTACTTGAGACATTCTCGAGACGCGGCCAGAACTTCAGAGTGACCCTTTCGAATCATCTGGGTTTTGGGGGCGCTGTCGCTTCAGGTTGAGTGACTTAGCTGCCCACTGCAACGAGAGCAAAGGCGCTTTTTGCCATTGATTGAGTTAAAGTTTAGCTCTACAAGTTAAGCGGAACGTCGAGGAAGGTTTGCCCCTCCGAAATATTCGCGGATACTGTACAGCCAATCCCTGCGAGCACAGACAAATGACACAATCTCATTACTGTTTAGACGTAAACATTGGCCTTGTTAAGCCTCACGCGCAATTGAAGATCGTGAGAAATTTAGGCAATTTTAACTTTTTGCGAAAGGCTGAATGACATTGCTGAAATTAGCCTGTGAGAAGTAGCACTATCGGCCACTTCCACAATTAAGTCCTTAAGAATCTACAGGCTTTTTGTTAGCACCTTCAGAGGCTACAAATTTCTCCACGAGTCCAGTCGGAAGAAGTATGGGTAGTGCTAAAATGAATAGAGCACTAGCCACGATACTTAGTCGATTGGGTAGGGGACTACCCAGTGCGAGGATAAGTGACGCTTCAGGGGAAGTGGCGCCTTATCAAGAATTAAAAGAAAACGACGGACATCAATGAAAATTTTTCAAAGCTTAGAAGGCCTTCGAACTAAAGCATATCTGACCAGTCCACAGCCACGTCGTCAATACATAGGTCTTAGACAAGGTATTTTTATTTTTCAACAATGAGTTCCAAGGGTGGCCATGAGGTGGATAACTGCAGGCGCCAAGCGAGGAAGAAGCCGTCCCAGAAACACGTAGAGGTTCGAGAATGATTTCAAGATCATGAATGTTTCTAGGAAGTGAAGGAGAAATGATTGCACAAGACCGGCAACAGTGGAAAGAATTCGTCGCCCGATGTGCTGCTCAGCACGGGAGGAACTAAGTCTAAGTAGGTCCAAAGCAAGGTTTAGGTCAGGCGTAATGAATGAAAACAAAAAAAACAGCAAATAAATTGCGCAAAAAATGGGTAGGAGGTAAAGAATTTTCCTGCACGGTTTCACGTGGCCTGTAGTACGCCTTACAGGGTGGGAGGAGCGAGATGGGCGATAAAAAGACATCTTGCCTCTTTATTCAAATGAATTCGGTCACACTTTTAAAGAATCAAACTGAATGCTTTCAATAGAGTTCTGAAGAGCACATTCTGTTTTATATGAAAAAAAAATGATGGCCTCCTAGACGGCATCAGAAAAATTTGCTTCGGGAGTATGGTGTACTGGTTAAGCTCAACCGTTACACGTTTCTGTGACGCGGTTTCGGAGGGGTTTGCATAGAAGGAGCTAATGCCTCTGTTTGTAAAAAGCTATTCAAAGATAAATCGTTTCGAGAATTTATGGTAGAGGTTCAGGCTGGAGCACTTACAGTAGTCCCCTCAAATTCGACGACGATAGCAGACGGCTCATATTCTAAAGAGGGTGAGGGTAATAAAGGAGAGCTTGTGCCTAATCATAAAGAGAAAACACTTGAGAAATAAAAAGTCTGCCGTGAGACTTCCGTCAACGAAAGCAATCTCTATGACGAAAAAAAAGGCTGAAGTGCAACATGGGCAAATTGTACTTTAATGCCCTTAAATTATACTTGTAATTTTTGCCGCCCTTGTATTATAGTATGTATCCATGATATTGCAATTTGTTCGAGTTGTTGTTCAAGCTAAGCCCGTTAGTTATCTCAAAGCAGGAAGCCTGAAAGGAAGACAATTAATTTAAATTGTAACCTTTTCCCACAAGTAATTAGAAGTGGAGCGATTACATGCGGATAACCATGTGACAATACGAACTCACATATGCTGAAACGAATCATTTAGTTTGCGATAGTGCTCAGAAACTGCGAGAAACTCACTCTTTACCGCGCCATTTCTTTCAAGGCCGTACGGCTACCTTAATACTACACATTTTTATCTGTACTTTTTGAAGTGTTGCTGAATAAAACATTACAGACCGCGTGCGTTGCCATACAAACACGCCGAAACTCCGCATCTGATATTTGTGCATCGCCGGGTATGCCCAACGGTTTTGAGCTCCCCCTCAACCATTTTTCATTACTTCTGTGACTCACAAATTCCACTTAGTGCTTAATTCCGAATCCATAATACATGGCTACTCTTCATCTTCGATTTCAGAAGAATTTTGGAACTTCAAAGTTGCACAACTGAGCCTCCCTCAAACATACGATGTAATACTTCTGCATAGGGGTTATTTAGTGCCCTGCTTACAAATATGACATCCTTTTTTAGCACTAGCGTTGTTCAACGCATATTCTCGGTGAGAGCGCATACGAGCAGAAAATAGGCGCCAAATAGCGCCAGCGAATGCCATATCCGTAAGGAGGACATGACATTCATTCTCGGCGCTGGCGCTATTCATTCTTTTTTATCCTCTCCGGGAGGATAAAAAAGCACTGAATTCTACATCCCGCAAGTCATTGTGTAGGCCACATAGCATTCAAACGCCACTACGAATGTACACGGGAACAGGGACAATGGGATGATAGCGATTGATAGCAACTGACAAGTGTTGTAGGAAAGGGTCAGGTCACTGGCAACGTTGTTGCGCCCTATGCATGGAAATAGAATGGCCTTTATATGCGGTATAGGAGGCTCGAAAGGACGCATATGGTGGCTTTGAGAGGTTTGTGCTCACAGGAGTACAGGCGATAGAAAGGGTGTGCAGATGGGTAGTATATACTATTGGCGCCTCTTTCGCGCAATAAATGAACAAACGGCACTATTTACCCTTTACTGCCCCACTCCTTCAGAACTGAGCCGGATTTTTATCGAAATTTTTTCCACTACTAATTTGGCTAGAAAGTTGTCTTCTAGGGGTAAGTTGACCCGTAGAACACGAATATCATACTCGTTTAGCGCGGAACGCTTGCCCGCGCCACATTTCGGCGCCAAAAGGCGCCAGAACGCCTTGAGTCCCAAATTCGCTGGAAACTTGTCTTCAGAGGTATTTTGACCCGTAGAACATGAATATCACATCAGTTTGTTACGAGTGAGCCTGTAGCCTGCGCTACGAGCGCCCGCGCAAAACTGTTGTGATAGCGCCGGCGCCTGTGGCGCGGGCGCCAAGCGTTTTCGCGCTAAACCGGACAAAATATTCGTGTTCTACGGGTCAAAATACCCTAGACAAGCTTTCTAGCCAAATGCTTAGTCATGGATAAATTTCGATTAAAATCCGGCTTGATTCTTGATGTTTGGGGCAGTAAAGGATAAATATGCCGAATAAATCAAACAGATGAATAAATGTATCGATCGCGACAGATAATGACTAAGTGGGTGAGGTGACATCTGAATGCGAAAGCATCAACCTCGTGACCTCTTTTTCAATTTTGCCAATTCATAACAATCAAATATTAATTTCTCAATTATTATGTAGCGCTTTCATTGAGAAAAATTGAGCTGACTAAGATATAAGTGAGTCAGTGTGATCAAGTGGCAATATGAACACTAATAAGGTCATATAAGGGGGGGGAATAAGTCGGACTAAATTCCGCTATAGCAATACAATCAGCCGAGCTAATCTGGGTGCTTAGCGAATGAACTTGCTCTATAACCGATCCAAATGAATTTAGGTCCATTGAACTCTAAAGTACTATCTGGACTTCTTGATATTGGCGAATTTCCACCAAAGATCAGCATTAGAAGCTCAGTAAGTCAGCACATTTCATAGGTTCCAGCGCGAGAGAATCTATTCAATTGGCTAATTTATCCGAATTCAATACGAATGCAGGAGTGCAGAAATTAGACAAGTACCTGTTCAGCTCGCTTCATCAGCACGCGTAAGGCTTCAGTGAAGTCGGACAAACTGGGCGAGGTCAGTTGACATTTCACGGAGCAACCTACCATTGGGTGCTTTGACGATGTGACCTAATGCTTCATAGGCTTCACAGGCACAAAAGCCTACGATGCAGTGCGCGTGGTGCGCGCGGACAAGAACACTCGCTTTCAGATGTTTGATTTCAACTTCATTTACAAACAGGGTCAACCCTACGTTGTTACGAGTAACAACGGGGGGGGTCGTACTTGGTTGAGTTTGTAGGAGGGGGGGGTCGTACCCGTTTCAGTCGCTTGAAATCACATGTGGAGTTTGAGGTGAAACTGAAGTTTTATAAGGATATAGGGATTTCTAACTTTTCCAGAGTAGCCCCCCCCCCGCTCGACGGCATTTTTGGAGGAAAAGGTGGGTTGAGTGGTATCAGAATTAAATACTATAGAGACGATGATGGTGGTCGAGGTGTGGAAAAGGGGGTCGTATCAAATCCACCTTGGGGGAGGGGGTCGTAAAAATAACAACGATAGGGTTGACCCTGTTTACAATGCCAAATTCGTCAGAATGCTCCCCTTTCATCTTGACAGGTTTAAATTTAATTTTATAACAATTTGAAACTGCTGATTACCAGCTCGAACAAAAATCTTGTCGAATGGCGAGCCAAGTTTGAAGCGAAGTGAATGGAACGGCAAGAACATGACGAAAGACAGCGCGCGTTGCTAAATTTGCGGAAAAAATAACGGGCTCGAAATAAATGCGAACGCATTTAGCGCGATATTTGCGCGAGCGCATTAAGCGCGGCATTTTTACAAGGGCATTGCGCAAAGACATTTCAGTTACCTGCGATATTTTAGCTTTCACAAGCTTAGCTTTCACAAGCATTTTAGCTTTCATCTTTGGTTGCTGAAAACGAGCTCAATAACAAAAGAATCATAGGCCACTAAGAAAAGGGATTAAAGACAAATGGCAAGATCAGTCAGGGACGGTATGTAGGGGTGGCAACCGTGCAGGGGTGAAAAAAGGCTTTGGATGTACATACAACGACGGAGACAGATGTATGCGGGCCTGTTCACCCTGAAGGTTACAACCCTATGAGCAATTTTCCTGCGCATATTAGTAATGCATCATATGCACGGCTACAAGTAGATCACTTAATGTGCAATTCTCTTTCAAAATAGAAAAGGAGCAGTGATGACAATGCACGTGCCCTCAGCAAATTCAAGACGGGGCTTCACCAAGGTGGTGATCAGCACTGACGAGGCCTCAATGGAAAGCTATAAAAGCACTTTTCGCCTTGAAAGCGCCGGTATCGTGCAGGAAGAGATTTTCTCTTCTCAAATTCGAAGATTTCCCTAATAAAACAATTTTCGTCGTAACACCTGCCGATCGATTGCGGATATGAAATTCTGGCGTAGTCATTACACATTGTGAGCCATCTGAGCTTTTCACACACAACTAAGAACAATTATAGCTACGCTATCGATCAATACGGTTAGAAAGCTTTTTCTTGTATTTTCACAGGAGTTTTTCTTATCTCTAGGCTGATCTCTCGAAAATGCTTTTACAGGCTGCGCTATGTTGTCATTCTTGGTGCCGTCGAGGAGCTTGCCACCGTATATAAGGAGAGCAAGATATGTGAGATCGGATTCGTCCTCTGCGTGTGCAATATCCTACGGTCTGCGGCTCGTTCAATAACCTGTAGCAATAGCTCTGCAATAACCTACTCAATAACCGTAGGTATTTCGATAATATAATAAATCTGAAGGCTACCATTTGTGCAAGAGCAAAGAACTTCTTCAGTAAGCAATACCCGCATGGCCAGGACCCACAACAATAACCAACATTTGCGTGAGTTGTTTGTGTCCTTCGAGGCAGGTGGAACATTTATTAGTTCGGCTTAACTTTTCGACAAAGCGGTTCAAGGTTGAGACTATATACTAACTTCTAATTCACCAGGCTCTTATCTTCTCTAGCGGATACGACATTCCGTCAACCTCCCATCGAGAAACACAAGAAAGAATAATTTCAAAACTCACCCAGGGTTCCACCGTTTACGCGGGAATCCCGCTACCACGCAGAGACGTTACCCAGTAAGAAATAATGCACACCACATTATCTCCTGATTTGGGGGTCATGGGAGACGCACGTATCTATAGCTCGCAGTGCGGTATATACATTATATACATTATATAATAACCAACATTGATAAGTGAGAAATTCGCCAGAAAACTGAACTCAACACCAAAAATGAATATGAAAGGGCTACGCAAAGCGGGACGTTAGGAATGGAGCCGGGTACGGCAATCACCATGCCATTGTTTGCTTGCCAAGAATATTGAGTATTGAGTTGAGCCTGCGCAGAAAAAAAGCGGTGAAGAAAAGGAACAAATTCAATCTATTATCAAGATTTCCTGTGAAGTATGTATGGTGAACTTACTTCACTGTCGTGTGCAGTTTTCCCCTTATGAGAGCGGTTCAAACATAAAAAGTTTATGCTGTGAGGGCTGCTAATTAAAGACACGTGACCATCATTAGGTACTCGAATAGCAATTAAAAGGTATTGAAAGCTGGAACGTCATCATTTGAATCGTTAGTACCCAGAATATTGTTAGCTAATTCATGTTCTATTCAGTCAAGAAAAGATCATGCCCAATCCTTTTCTCTCATAACTCCTGACTAATTAAAAGAGAAAGTTCGTTAAGGCCACTCAAAATCTATGAAAACTTTCATAAAGAGACCATATCTCAGGGGAAAAAAACTTCTGGCCACGCACTCTCGTTCCATATCTGCCAACTGCGAAAAACACGCGTCTTAGGCAGTGATGGCCACTCACGTTCTGGGCGACCCAGCGACTCCGTTGTAAACTATGAGAACGTATCAAAACGAAGATTCGGCGGCAAGGCAATTTTTCACCCAGATGAGTCAACGATAATCTGAAATGTGGGTGTACACCTGCTAATTTGCTTCGTCCTGAATGATCGTGGCAATCTGGGTAATTTGTGATTCTGCTATTTTCTTCTGTTCTATGCCTATACAGTTCTTCAGGCAAACCATCGACGAAGATAATTCGTCTACATTTCCTTCTATTTCTGGGAATACAATTCCTAGAAACGATAATGAGGACAATTTATCCATGATGGAACAATACTGATCTTGGCCGTGAAGGGACCACGCTTTAGATCAGTTCGATACCATTATGTAGATTGAAGGCACTTAGTGTGGTTATTTGCCTGCTCATAGAGAATATGTATGACCAGGGTCAACCTTCCTATCAAACTGGGGCCGTGCCTGCAATTATGGCTCTAGTCGGGGTTGATAATGGTTGATCATTTCTTGGAAAAGTAGAAGTGGCAGGTATCTGTGGAAGCCGGAGCAGTCGTGTTGCTGAGAGAAAAGGGTCACGCTTGAAGGGGCTTTCGGACTTTTCAACCTTCCCTGCAGCGGGAGGCTCAGTTAATTGCTTAATCCATAACAGACGGTCAGTGCATTTTCGCGTGCGCCACCATGTGGCGCACGCCGCCACCCAGGGTAGGGTTTATGTAGGCTTATGCGAACAGCAGGGTTAAGACGGGGCTAAAGTAGGTGTCCGTGTCTCATCATCCAAAAGAAGAGATTTCCGTTGACGACAAGTTCGCCCGCCTTTCCGCTCTAAAACTAGGGTGCAAAGAATGAATGGAAGCTGTAGGTGACATTATCGAAAAATGCGAAACAACAACCCCGAGCAAGGATGTGGCTATATTTAGGGGGGGGTCTCGGGACGTGCGAACCATGGGTAAGCCACCCATCAAATATTTATTTATTTATTTATTTTGGATGCACGCGTAGGTGCGCTATACCGAATACAACACAGTACAGCTTATACAGAATTAAAAAGTTCGATGGACCTTAACGCGAATGGAAAAAAAACTACAAATGAACAGAGAAAAAAAACAAAGTTTTGTTCCATTGTCCAAGTTGCTTTTAGATTGTATTCAAAATCACCTTTGTAGGAATCTGGCATTTTACGATCACCGTACCCCCATAACGATCGCCATGCTTTCGGCTTTCGAGAATCATGGCCAATGCGGCGGCAATCTGAATGTCGCATAATTTGTATCAAAATGCAAATGTAATTCATCGCAATTATTATGTTCTTGCCTTTATCATTTGTTTCTTTTTTTCATTGTACTTGACATCGTTAAGAAATGTCACGAGGCAGCTCAACCAATTAAAGGCAAACCACCGGGATTAGCCCGACTAGTAGGAGGGAATCCACGGGGGAAATTGTAAGGTCCGTACGTAACTGGATCACTCCAGCTTCGTCGCAAAAACTGCGCGGTTAGGGCGCTAATCCTTACGGGCCCGCAACCATCGACTCCCTTCCAACGCATCCCACCCGCCGCGGTGGTGAGATCAGCGTGCATTGATGTAGAGATCAGCGTGCTCTCTCAAACGACGTGCTCTCTCGCGTATTTTGTCTTCTTTGACCGCCCTTTCTCGCCATCGTACCACATCCGACCTTATTGAAGGTTAAGGCCTTAATTTCAGCGTTCCCAAAGATTTCTCTTGCTTTCCTTTCCACTTTCAGGTCGTTCCGCAGCTAAGCTATCACTACAAAGCGCTGATAGCACCTGTTTAATCCCGGAGTTTGCCTTTAAGTGATGTTATCCTAAAAGCACTCTGCCGAGGTGCGAGGCAGAGGTGCGAAGTAGGCAGAAGTGTAAATCTTGAACTAAAGTCCCTTACCCCATGCGAAGCGAAAACTAGACTACCTTTTTGTGTTGACCCCATAATG
>MU883325.1:0-14516 GCA_036418205.1 Ostertagia ostertagi | reverse complement strand
TTTCTGTCTGTCTGCTAAGTTTAAAGAGCTGAGATTTGATCTAGGGCACAGTTGCTAAGCTCATAAATGCAAATTGCAAATTTGTACCGTACCCCTATCAGCTTAGCGATCGCCCTTTTCTTGAAATAGCCAGAGAGAGGCTTGATGGCTTCACTGAAGCCCTGCTATGTCAAGAAATGGGGACGATCATTTGATCCAAAAAATGCAGCAGTATGAGTGGGAAAAGACCCGTGGCTCCATGGGTTGACGCATTTTCTTATTTTTCTTTCAAAAAGCAGGCAAGAGCATTTTTGAGCTTCATCCAAGGAGTTATAAGGGTAACAGTTCATGCTGCATACTGTATCCCAGCTTTTTTGGTATTTTTTTTCGGGGGGAGGGGACAGGCTTTTCTCTTTCATATCACTCATATCCATCATCCCCAGAGGTTCCACCCTGCAAAAATGAGGAGTAGCGTAGACGCCCCTTCGGTACTAAGGTGGGAGCTTACTATTCCATTAACATGGCCTTCATTTTCGAGCAACACTCTACGGCTTCGGAGCGAATTCCTCTATCCTTTCGCTGCTAGGGAAGGGGAGAGAGGGGGGCCAAAGAGGGGCGGAAGCAAATCGTAGCGCATGGTCAAGGTGGATTAAAAAATGCGGGGTACGCTTTTCTTCCCCTCTCCCTTATTGTGTAAGGGTAAGCGGTGACGCTGCTCAGAGCAGCTCATGCGTGGTGATGACGAAATCTTTCGAGAGCTCTCCATCTCATTTTCCAGCATTACCTTCCTTAGGCTCCCTTTTCCTTCCACATCTCCTTTTCTATCCGCTCCCAATTCCCACAAATTTCCTTAAGGGGACCATTTACCGACAGGTAATTTATACATCAGCAACTGTTGTCAAATTCTTTAGTGATCGATCGTCAAGAAGGTAAATTCACCCTACACTCTCATAGAAAGAAGCCTCCAGCACTGGCTTATGCAGCACGATCTCGCTTCCGGCATACGGGTGAATACGTCACATCGTCACCGCAACGGGCGCTCGATACTGGTTCAGAGGGTTTAGAGTCTAGACAGGGTTCCGTTAGTCAGCGTTTTTGTCCTCTCAGACGAGTCTTGCCCAAGAAATTAATTAAGAATGATAAGACCTTTATAAACGAAATAATTAAACAGTTCCTTCCGCTACTTCCCCGGGCATTCCTTGGAAGTCTTATTATTTCGTCAAATCCCGGAGCTCATTAGTGAGTGGGAATGGCGAAATGAAAACACAGACGAAGACGAAAAGCTTTGAACTGACGTACAAGTTTATTAACTTATTTATTTATTGAATTTATTTGTTTACTTAATTTATCTATTTGACCCAAAATGAAAAGCTTAGCTTAAAGAATCGTCCACAGTCCCGCAGATGGGAAGGAAAACCCGCTCGTTCCCATAGCTGCGTACTAAGTCTGTCACGATGGGAGTTACAGGAAAAGCTTCTGTGACGAAGTGCATAGCCGGTACTTTGGAGTTGACTTTGCACTGGCCGTTGAAGCAGCAACTGCACGATTCGCCGTTGCATGTGTACGATCAAGGGCAAAAGAGAGGGTCATTTCGCGTCTCACCGTTTTCCTGTTTGTTTTTTCTCACAACAATCACCCCCTTAGCAATGCGCTCTTCGCATACATCGGACATGAACTTTTCACTATAGGCTAAACCGTCCTGGCGCTTCGCAATACACAGGGGTAGTCCCCTAGTACAGCATCCTAATAGGAACAGGAGCTCCGGAGAACATGGAAAGGCATCAACGCCCTTGGAGTCTCTCCGCCCCCGCCTAAGGCATAGCGCTCAAAAAAAAAACACATTTTAAGAGGTTTCAAATGCACTGCTATCATAATGGCCCTGTATATTGCGATAGCGCCCCATGTAGGAAAGAGATTGGCTCATATTTGGTTCTTTTGCCCCATACCAACTCAGTCAGATGCTTTCCAGTCCTCAATCCTACTCGTCATTTCTACTCAATGAACCAGCACTTATGCGTTTTCGTAATGGAAGCTCCTGCAAATGGTTGTTTAGGAAATGGATTTTCCTACACTCACATAGCACAACATCGCACATAATGGGCTGGTCGTTAGCGGCCGACCTCACGTCGGAGGAAAAAGAGAAATAGTCTGGGATTTTGCCACTCAGAAATGGGAGCACATCGGCCATGGTCCGGAACCACACGGCAGTTCGCCTAGCAACCTTTCATTTTGACGTGCTACTTTTCTAGACTGCTCTGTCTTCACCGGACTCAGGTTGTGCTATTGATTACTCTGTAATCAATAGTAACAGTGCTGACATTCAGCACGTTATCAGTGTAATCAATAGCAATCATCACGACGTCATAACGGACGCAAAGCTTTGTCATGATAAGAAGTGATTCCTTAGGACTTCTTGCAGTGGCGTGAGAACTGGTGAATTCGGTGGGGCTCCTCTGCCTTGGCGCCTTCTTCACGCATAGTGAGTAAGGTCGATTTAGGACCCTAACAGCATTTGAACAAAACCCAGGCAGTAGAAAACCGAAAATGTTCGTTTCACATGGTTTTCCTAGGCAATTTCGACTTTGTAGGGTAGTCTGTAAAAAGTGATACAGGTGCAGATTCCTCAGAAGGCTGGGGTGCGCTGCCATTTTTCTCTACGCAATATCAGAGAACCTCAGCTGGCAGTTCTCATCCTCATATTTTGCATAGCAACTAGCATAAGCCAATGTGTAAATATAATCCTAAGCCTAAGCTAAACCCAAGCTTAACCTTAAGCTTCAGTGATCGCGCAGCTGTGGTGACCTGACCCAAGGAGGAGAACTGGACGTCTCCCGGGCTATTCACGCTGGTGACAGTAACTTAAACATCGGCTGATTGCGTAAAGAGTAAAGGTATAAGCATTAGGCGTGAACCAATCTCCTTCAAGGATGCGCCATGCCATCCACTTTCCTTCAGAATTGTAAGGGACAATTTGAATGCGATTCGGTCTATACATTGAATTGTGAAGGCCAGTGGATATATGTATAACTCGTTGTTTTCATGGGGTTTCTATTCCTCCAGACTAGTTTGCTTCCGACTGGCTTACCTCACAGGAATCGTCCTTCCTTCCTTCCTTCCTTCCATCCCGGACCAAGTATAAAGGATAAAAGGATAAAGCATTTGCCGTTGATCAATCCCTTTTTGGGATGCGGCACGCATTCTACTTCCATTGTGTTTGAATGCGATGTGGCCTATACAATGACTTGCGGGGGCCAGCCGATGTACAAGTCAGTGTTTTTATCCTCCCAGACAAGTCTGGTACCAATTAACCGACCCCGGAGGGATGGAAGGCTTGGTTGGCCCGGGCGACTCACGACCCAGGATTTGATCCCGGACCGCTCGCGTGGTAAGCGTGCCACTTGCCACTACACCACTTCCGCCCGGACCGAGTTATGTCAAATAAACCTTCAAATTACAAGTTTGTGTAGTCCGGAGAGTAAGCCAAATGCACTCTGTTGTGCAAAGGAGCGTTCATCTTTTTACCTCTTTCATCCCATGAGACCTTATTTGGAGTCTACCCACACATATTTTTTATAGATATTGATATTGATTGCCGTAATTTCACTGAACAATTTTTGTCGTTAATTTGAAACCAAGTTTGAAGAGACTTTCCAGTCACTTTTTGATTTATTTTATGGACGACCTTGGACTCCTTTCCCTCAGAAGACTAGACTAGTAGACTCACTTCGTGCTTCCAGGAAAATCGATGGCAACTGCTTCATGTTGCATCTCTGCCTTTCCTTGAATTGTCGCCTATAACATTAATTGTCCTGTTTTCTTTCCAGGTAATTTCCAGGAAATTTTGGCCCCTACAACAAATGTCGTGATAGGTGTTGTAATGAGGAATACGGTACTGAACCTTAAATTGATGGTTTCTTTTACAGTTGTTTGCAATCGTGTGGAGAAATCATCACCCCACCATCCCACAAAGAACCAACATTCGACGTTTGATGGACCGTTAAATCAGGGCTGAAAGTTAACAACCCATTCCTCGTTAACTCTAGCGAAATTGATTTTTTCTCTAGGTCGACTTGTTTCGTGAGGGGCACCCTCGGGTTTCGCTGCCACAAAAGGCCATATAGAGCTGCTGATGCGTGGCAACCATGCACACACCTGTTGAAACTAGAACCAGGGTCAACCGTCGCATTGGCACTTTTGCAAAAATTTTACGACCCCTCACCACCACCATCAACTTTGGGAGCAGGGTCAACCCTACGTTGTTACGAGTAACAACGGGGGGTCGTACTTGGTTGAGTTTGTAGTGATTGGGGTGGTCCGGACTCCTGGCTTTTGTCGTTTCGACCCCACGTGCGACGTTCCGCCTATTTTTGGAGGAAAAAGTGGGCGGGGTTTTGATGGAAGATGGAGATGGTGGAGGTAGGGAAAAGGGGGTCGTATCAAATCCACGTTGGGGGAGGGGGGTCGTAAAATTTTCGAAAAGTAACAACGATAGGACAGACCCTGCTTGGAGAGTAACCTAAGCCCTGAACAATTCAACCCTTCCCTCTCCTCTTTTTCCTCTGATTTTCATCTCTTTTCACCATCATCGCCGTCTTCATAGCATTTGATTATGATACCAATCGCTACTGCCCACTTTTACCCCCCACCCCCCAAACAGTCGTCGAGCCGGGGGGAGGAGAAGAGGGAGGATGGGGTGCTGTATGGGGTGCTCTTGAATACACATTTTTTCTGTGTACGGTAATTCCTCTGATATTATCTACTGGGGTGCTTCTTTTTCGTAAACTGTTTTTCGCCAAGCGTTCAAAACCCATCACCTGAAACTACTCTCCTCGTCACGACTCTTTCCTCCCCTGCTCCCGCCGCCATTTGTCTGCATCTTTTTCAATTAGTAAGTGTTAGTTATGTTAACCTTACACATTTCTTCTCTTCTAAAATCGCGAATATGACTCCCTGTTCGATTAGCTCATGTAGGGTTTGATCAGATACTTCGCCTGCCCCTTAAATTTCTAACTGTGTCGATTTCGATGGCTTATTCGCTTTAGCTTACCGTAGGAATATCTATAGTGTAAATCCTGGCAATTCTACTGCCCTGAGTATTAAAATGAACAGTACTCTTTGGATGTTTTCAATTGTAAGTCAGTGTATGTGATTCCTCGCTCTGACAGCTGAGTGCTTTTCTGGTGCGAATATTTCTAATTCATATAAAGATATAGCGTGATATACCTGGCTCCGTGAATAATATACTCTATTTATTTCATTTTTACTGGTCTATCTTTGTCACTATGAGCATTAAAGGTCTTATTATGTTAAGTTCAATTTTATATAGTTAGTAGTATTGATTCCAAGTGAGGCTATTTTAGGTCGTCTATACTTGTAAATGTACAAGTTTTTCTGCAATTATTTTTTTCATATCGATTAACTCTTTAGGTTAGCAGCCTAACAGGTTCGTATTGCTTTATGCAATTTTTCTCATTTCAATTTTACGTCCATTCACTTTACGATCTGGCTCGATTTTCAATTGTTTTGCATTGTGTGTTCAATCTTTTTTTGTAATCCAGTATTGTTTTATAGTCTTTGATAACTTCGCGACTAGATTTTATTGTTTTCCTATCCTCTTCTCGTTCTAAATATCTTTTTGTTCTCACAATTTATTCATTTTTGTCGTGTGATTTCTCTTGGAATGAGTTCCTGTCTATTCTTCATTTGGTTTTCTCTCATCTATTCTTTATTGTTCTGTTTGATTTCTTCATAGGTCGTCCTCATATTCTCTGTATTAGTTCGTCTCTATAGGTTAGGTTTTCTCTTTATATGCTCTTTTTGTTATATCTAATATATTTTCGCTTTTCTTGTATCGCATTTCTTCATGATGGGAATGCTTACCTCTAACTTATTCATATTGTTGTCGGAATATTAATAATAGTATCTTCTTCAATTCTAATTTGCTCTTTTTTATTATATAACTTATTATATTAGTTTTGCTTTTGTGTTCCTGTCTCAGTCTATTGTGTCTGTCTCTGCTGTATGTCTTTCCATCTATCTATGCACTATATTTTTTATTTACATGTGTAAATATTATTCTGTCGATCTTTTTTTCTGTCTTCTTTCTCTCTATTCTTTTGATCTTCTCATTCTCTTATAATAAACTTACTATTACATTCTATGTGTTATTGTTTCAATGAGTCAGTATGTTCCATTTAATTTTTGACATGTATATTTTGTCTATTTCTTTGTCCGTTGTGATATGTCTCAAATCTGGCATTTCATAGGCGATATTCTGTTACTATTCTTTTCTTTTGTATTAATTGTATATCTAAATTACATTACTATTTCTATTTCTCGGGTTCTCTTGTAAATATGTTCTCATTCGTTTATATTTTCTGTTGTTATGAATGGTTCACTGCAATCTGAATCCTGTCAGATATATCCCTTGTTGTTCCGGTGCGCTAATGTGGTGCTCACGGATAGAAATTTTGCCACTATACTTTTTTTCTATCACGGCAAAAATTTTGGTTCATATCCGCTCGTTTGCCCTTCGAAGGTTTTTGCGTGCAATTTATGTGTGTTTGTTTTCTGGCAGTGTTCCTATTTTTGGAAATGCGCACTGGTTTGATAAACCTATTGGGTTTACTGCTAATTCCAACGGGACGAGTGCCTATGTCCTGTGATTCCCTGCATTCCAACGCTAACACCTTTTCTCTTGCAACTGTGTTATTTGGAGACGAGATTTCCTCAGTAGCTTCCTACTTCTAGAACCGCTTTCATAGATCTGCTCCCAAAAGCACAGAGACTTCACGCGACTTTCGCGCCACGCCATCGACTTCATTCGGAAACGTGGTAGTGTTTGGAAGCGATTTCGGCTTTACAGTGGCTTATAGGGCTCGCCTATGTACGAGACATTGCTTTCGTCACTCGGGCAGGACCGGTACCAATAATTAACCTCTCAGGAATGGAGACTTGCTTGGTCTCTGGGTGTGATTCGATACGGGATTCCACCCACCCCTACGCGTATGGTAAGCGCCCCACTTCCCATTACACCAATTTGCTCCTTTGAGATAATATTTTTTTTGAATAATCCCCATGCTTCCAGATTTTATGCTGTTGTTGGGTAAGGTCACAATCATAAAGTATACGTAACCCAACCGTGACCCGCTCTCGAAGCTTCTAAAGAGATCAGGAAAAAAACAGCTGATTTCTCTTATCTGGTTGACATCACGTTCTCATAGATCTTCCTCCTCCCTTCGGCCTCTCTTCGCTTGAGTGTTCGAGAAGTTCGAACACATTCCACTGCCAATCCACTGCCAAGGGTGGCTTGTCCGAGCCGGGCCGAATCGAGCATCGCTCGGCATTTTTTCATGTCCCATGCATTTTTATTCGTGCCCCTGGCTTGAGCGTCCTGAGAAGGCCGTCCGTCAATTTTGCAATATCGTCCCAGAACATCGTTAATTGTCACATTGGGCTCTTCATACGTTGATGACTAAGTCGATATCGCTTTGTCATCGAGTTTCGCATCGTTTTAATTGAAGATCGATGTCAATCGAAGAGCGGCAGCAGAGGTTCCCGCCGTGGCACATTTTTCCTCTTTGTCTTCGCGCTCTGTACTGAGGGAGCCAGGTGTGAAACGCCGGTCGCCGTCATCGCTTCGCTGCCCTCGACCTCGCTCTGTGATCACTCGTTTCTCCTCTCTTCGTTTCTGTTTCTTTACTTTCAAAAAACCAGTGTTCATCTTCGTTCTGCTTTTTCCCTTATCGATCCAAATTTTTTGTTAATTGCAGACTTGGTGTCATTTGGGCTTCCCACCACATTCTCCTATCTCATCTTCACCCCTTACTAACTATTGTTTTGAATAGAAAAACCGTTTAGCTTTTGATTTAGCAGTTACATTCATAATAGTGGTTTGTAGACTTGAAGACAAATACCATACCTACTGACATTCCAAAAAGGTAAAAGCGAAAGGGGTAAAAGGATAAAGCATTTGCCGTTGATCAATCCCTTTTTGGGATGCGGCACGCATTCTACTTCCATTTGTACATTCGTAGTGGCGTTTGAATGCGATGTGGCCTATACAATGACTTGCGGGGGCCAGCCGATGTACAGTCAGTGTTTTTATCCTCCCAGACAAGTCTGGTACCAATTAAACCGACCCCGGAGGGATGGAAGGCTTGGTTGGCCCGGGCGACTCACGACCCAGGATTTGATCTCCCGGACCCGCGTCCGGCCGGTGGTAAGCGCGCACTTGCACTACACTCTTCCGCCCGCAGAATTACTGTAGCGGTAACGTAAAATCTCCGGCAGTAACGTGTGTCGGCAACCCTTTACCCTCCCCTAGATTTGCTCCTTTTTCACTATTTCTCTTGGTTTAGAAAACCCATCATCATTTTCTCTCCTTTTTGATTGCTGTTTTAGGACGCACCTCGTCACTCAAAAGTTGTCACAAATGATTGGGTCATAGACAAAACTCTGGCCTCAGGGTAGAAATCGAACCTATACCTTTTACTTTCTGGGCAGATGTGTTACCGATTAAATCACTGCAAATATCCGGTCCCCATTTAGTAGCAGGAATCCGTTGATAAGTATTCGATGTGCGATCGATTCCGATGTTCGAATCCGCGGCGCCAGGGCGAGATCTTGCCTCCTACCCCGATCCTTTTTGTGACCTTGCAAGGTTTCGCTTGATTTCATTTTTGTGTCTGTAATTTCCTTCTAACTTGTTTTGAAGCCATGCGAATTCCTTCCCTCCGCTATGCTCTTTACGTAAGCTCCTCATGAATTTCGTTCTCTCCAACGGAGGTGGCACATGGGTCATATGGTTCGCCTCAGCATTTGTACCGGATATTGGCTAACATCCAGTCGGCCTGAGGAAGCTTTAGACCTCATTGTTAATGGATGACAACACTTGGTTTGTTTGCGACTGAAGAAACACTACTTGAGAATGCAAACGAGTTTCAAGGCCCACCACATCATCACTTTCTGGATTCCGCCGTGATGAGCCCTTGCTACAACCATCTTACGAATTATCCTTTGATTATTAAAATTGTTTTCCACGCTTTTAGAAGGATGCATTATCCTTTGAGGAAACCTCTGTAACTTCTTCTCGAGTGGATTGAACTTCTCTGTACTTCTCTCCTGATCAACTTTGCTGTCGACGATTCGAACCGTATTCCGTCTTTGCGAGCCCAGAAACACCCAGGCCGCACATCATTTCAAGCGCGCTCGTTGATACCACATGCGCCGTATAGCTAACCTACGAGAGGGCAGCCAACGGTGGGGGATGGGAGGTCTGCGCTCGGCCTTGGAAAACAAAAACAAGGCCTTTTAGATAGCTGACTGTCTCAGAACCTCATCTGGGCACACCAGGTGTTATAAAATACAGAGTCTGTGAATTTTATTTCAAAAAGTCCCTCAACATTCAAGTATTCCAACAAGTTCAACCCAAAAACACGGCTGGAACAGACAACCAGTAAATTCAAATGTGCGGTAAATAAGTTATCAATGAGTTCACACCGTTGGTCTAATGAAGAATGGCGCCATATCGTTGTCTCCGTGGCGCTGAGAAGTGAAAGATGTGTGAAAATGTTGTATTTCTCAGGCGCAACTCTCGGTGTGGGCCACGTACTTGACCTTCATTCAAAAACGCGTCTCGATATTGAGCTTACCTGGCTACTGACTTCTTTTCATTAATTTAATGCTTCGTATGTTTTGTTACAGCCGTCTTCCTGAAGTCCAATCGCCTCATTAGTGGCTCTTGTCAGTGGTAGCTTCGGGGGATATACTGATAAATCCCATAATCAAACACAGACCTCCATCCAATCGGGCCCTAACATGCACTCAGTCGGCGAACGTCCCCTATAATGCGCTTCGAATTCGGCAGTGATACCAGGATTCGTAGCTTTGACGACAGAAAGACCTCTAGCTGTATCGATCATTCTTAATTCCCTGCCATAAAAGATAGAAACTCCTCCTATTACTATTTGGTGATGAATGCTGTACGGCTATGCCTATTGATGAGGAGGGAATGCGTGTGTGTGTGTGTGCGAGTGCGAGAGGGGGGTCGAATTTCAAATGGCTCTCTCGAATGGGGACGGGCTTGGGGTATCGCGCACTCGGCCATGAGAGCCCAACGGCAACCAGATAACATCTTCATGTCTACCGGACGCTCCATACACTCTAACACTTCTCACGGCTCTCCCCACATTGCTAGGGACAGGATTCGCCCGGAAACCTGACCTTTTAAATCGCTGTTCCTCAAATTCACAGAGATATTCCTTTTCGTTCGAGTTCGGAAGGTTGCCACCATCTTTTCGGGGGATAATCGACAACCTCATCGTCGCACGACCGCATCTCCGCCAAACATCTGCTCCATCCTAAATGTGCTTTCGCTTCGATGCCTTTAATATTCATTGAGGAACTAATTGCGCAGCTATCCTCACATGAAGTGCTAGTAGCTTAATGTACAGCTGGGAGAACAGAATCAGCTTTCTCTGGTGTATCACCGAGATTCGTCCATCATACGAAATCTCCGTGCCGGATGGCTGGAGCCCAGATCATTTTTGGCGTTTGCTGGGTTCGTTGCTTCTTTCCAAAGGCATAGAGTTCGAATCTGTTCTCAACAGAGGCCTCATTTCTTAACCACTCGGCTATCCCTGCACCTACAGATATCGCGGACAATCTTTCGCTGATTTCTTCTGTTATAAGGCGCATTTGTGAATCGGAAACGCAACCCCAACTGGAAGATCCGACGGCCTCGCACTTGGCCGCGTCTGTCACGAGCCACAGCGTAACAGTAATTAAACAGTTTGATACTGCGAAATTACGATCGGGAGGGGGATTCGCCCAAGCTGGCGATTCCAACACTACTGCGGCGGGTCCTTCGTGCCATCCGTTCTTAGCGATTTCTTGTCCACACAGGAATAAGCCCTAACGTGTGCTTCTTCGAATGCATGGGCATTCTTATAATGTTGCCATATTCCAAGAAACAGTAAGGGATCGATCCCACGGCGTTTTGACTCTGGGTCCCGACCACTACTATTGCGCTCCTCTGCTTTGCAACCCTGTCCAGGGAATCGTTGAAGGGATTTGGACTTTAATCAAGAAAAAGTGGTGTTCAAAATTTGAGTTCCCTTCGGCGTTCTCGCCCGCTTCTTTTTTGGATTATCCTTTCGCTGGCGCTATCGCAAAGATATGGGCATTCCCTATTAGGGCTAAACGCCAGCGGGGCAGGAATTCTCGGGTAAAATGCAAATCTCAGTCTACCTCCCTGGGGTTCCACCATATGCCTAAAGCTTAGTGTTCCGTTATAACACAAAAGAGTGTGTCGCTCTGGTTGAATGCACCTCCTAAATGCCCCTTGTTTTATGATAGCGTCCCTGTTCTGCCTGTATTTGAATCATTGCACTTATTTTTCTATCGTTCTTTCCACCAGCCGCTCTATCGTTCTTTCCGCCAGGCTGGGTTGGCAGTTCTTCTCATGCACAGCTGAGGTCCGAGAATTGGTACCAGGCTTTTCCTAGTGGTAAACATATTGCCATGAACGTTGGTGGCCCAAGTAATTCATTGTAAAACCCAAATTCGCAATCGAACGCTGTGACGTGGTGCTAAAGGCATGGCGCATCCCTGAGGATCTGTTCTATGCTTCCTTTATCCTTCATCTTTTCCACCAACTCCTCTCGTTTTGAACTCGTATGTACTTTCAAAAAAGAATCCATCATTTCCTCTTTGGAAGTTGGCCATGAGAACTAGTATGTTTTTCCTGTCGTCCGAACGCAATAAGCCGTGTGTTCCGTCCCTAAATCAGATTGTCGGAAAAATATACATCGAGGTTAGCGACCAGACAACAAGAGCACCGAAACTGGTAATATTTCACTCTGCATCTCTGGCTCAGTTGTACTCACTGAATTGGAATAGATTTAAAAAAGTTGACGAAAATCAATACAGCTCCACAAAAAACTCTTAGAATGAGGACGGGTGGAAACAGGCAGGACGGGGGAACGGTGAACCCATTATTTGTTTTCTAATCTTCAAAAGCCGTCATGCTGCGAAGTGGAACCGTACGGTTCTGGTCAGCTGTCCTGATTAGGATCTTAATATGCAAAAACACTAAAAAAACTACAGTAAGATAAGGTGTCGTTGTTTTTTGTGGACCTCGGCTAGTCCTGCCCTTTCGCTCTTTCTCCCTTTGTCGGCTGTTCTTCTTTATCTACCGTTTATGGAGGAATTCCCTCATTAGGGGCGAAAGTGGTGTAGTGGGAAGTTGCGCTGCTTACCACGCCCAGGTATGGGGATTAAATCCTTGGTCGTGCGCCCTTCCAGCCATCCAAGCGCTCTCTTGCTCTGGGGTAGGGGACAATTGATACTATACCTAGAACTAAAAAACCTACTTTTACATCGGCGGGCTGCCGCGAGCCAACGTTTGGGCCAAATCGCATTTAACTTGCCACTGCTGTTCTGAATGGCTGTAGAATGCACGGCGCATACCAAAAGAGGTTATCTGAGGCCGGTTGCTTGATTCTTGATCTTTCCTAATGTTAAGCGTCAGCTCATTTTATGAAACGATTCAGGGTTGCACTGGAAGCTTTGCCAGCTTCATACGCTCCCTTAGTAAGGCCCGATGACGAAAAACATTCCCACTTGAGCGATCCAAAAAGGAAGTAGATTTGTATTAGCGAGCGTAGTCAATTGAAGTGGATGTTTGGGGTGGGCCCGAATCGGAATCGACGGGGGCAGGGGCATAATACTCAATGTGGAGGATCGATGTGCAAAGGCTAATTCTAGAGCAGCGGCTCGCATTCCACCAGCCAGCCATTGCCCTATTGTTCTTTCCACACCGCTTTTACTCGGCCAGTTAGCCACATTAGTGGCAGCTCTGCCTTCTCTGTTTAGCTGCAGCAATTCTTGCAAAGCTGAACCTCTTTTTTCGGTAAACAAATTTGATAAAGCCAATATCTACGGCTTATCCATTCCCGTTGTAACAGCTGTTCTTGTTTTGTTAGGTTAACTCTGGGAAGGAAATTCCAAAGTGTTCGTGTTTTAAGGAAAGTCTTCATCAAATCGTTTCGACTATTTATTTACTTATAAACTTATAGATACCCTAAAATCTTATACTGGAATAATTATTTTTGATATGTAACTAACGGAACCTTTTATTTTCTGCATCTGAAGTCTTACCGATAAAAGCGCTTACTAGGCAGGGACGATATGTGCTACTACCTACTGCTACTTGCTCTAGGATTTGAAAACGAAATCTGAGTAGTTTATTGTTTACTGCTGTTGTTTATTGTTCCGAGAAAAGTAAATACTTGAAAGAATATTCCATTTCTTTGAGAAACACCCGCGATTGTCCGTATTTCTTTGCAAATTAAATATCAAGTCGCTCTTGGCGCTATCGCAAGATACGGGGGCACTGTGCATCCGAAACCGCCTGAAACACCTCATTTTGAGGACTAAACCTGCGGCGGAAAGGAGAGACTGCCAGGGTGTGTGGCAGCTCAATCCCCCGGAGATCCTGCCTAGGCAAGCTGCCTCCTGTAGGTTTAGTCATAGACCCCGTATTTTGCGATAGCGCCCCGCCTCGCCTTACCTAGGAGATTTGATGGGACCTGAAACCCCACAAAATCAATATAAACAACAGCTCACTGCCATTCTTATTCTAACAACTTTTGTACTTTGGTCGGTTGTTTACCTAGTGTTTACTCTGTCCAATTAAGAAACAAAAAACCATTATAAACGAAATAATTAAAATGGTTCATTTCGCTACTTCCAGACGAACTTTTTTATTATCCTGACGAACTTTATTATTATTCAGACGAACTTTATTATTTTGTAAACCCCCGGATTTCATCTGTGAGTTGGGTTGAACCGATCTTGGATTCTGAAGCTTACTAGTGTTCATATAATCGTATAGAAAGTCACTTCCGTGAGTCTTCGACTTACTTTTTGACCAATCGTTTCCCATTTTCTGCCCGGCAAATCCGTCAATCCCTTTGGGAGAGCAATTCAGTTGTGTTTTCACGACTACAAAATGTCACATCGTTGCAGTTGGAAGACCAGAACGAACGTCTTCGTCTGCAAAACCTACGATGTACGACGCAGCTGCAGATGTTGAGGAGTTTCACTGAAAAAAGCAAACAATTGAAAGCAGAAATGGCGATGAGCAGAAGCATCACGGTTGGTTTCTTGGGCATTTTCGCTGAATCCATGCTAATTTTGAGCGCTTTTCGGAGCTATCGCAAGATACGGGGGCACTGTGGCAGCAAAGCATTCGAAACCGTGCCAAATATCTTTTGGCAATAACGGGCCCAAGCCTTTGGCGATGGAAGGCTGCAGGGCTCGTGAGAAATTTTCGTTTTTCTCGGAAATCCTTTCCTTCATAGGCTTATCTTAGACTGAGTCCTGTAGATGCCCCCGTATCTTGCGATAGTGCCAACTTTTCTTTACACTTAACAACTTGGAGTTTTTTCCCTGAAGTTTCTTTGCCCTGGAGATGAATAGAACTAAATTAGAAATTTCTTCACAAAGCCAACTAACGAAAATGTTAACCCTTT
>MU883324.1:0-16345 GCA_036418205.1 Ostertagia ostertagi | reverse complement strand
TATTACTTACTCACTTTATTACATGCAGTCCGCATGTGAAAAAGAGAAGGAAATAATCACAACCACAAATACAACACAAGGACCGGGGAAAATAGAAAAAAACGACGGCACTATTGCACTATTACAACCCCAGTGGGGGCCGAGATGGGTCAAAAAATAATTTTCGCTGAAACTTCTGCTATGGGGGTTATCGAGGGTCCTGATCACGAATATGACATCCTTTTTTGGCGCTGGCGCCAAATTGGCGACTACTGATTATCACCAAATTCGCTGTAAACTTCTGAATAGGGGTTATTTGGGGCCCTGATCACGAATATGACACTGGTTTTTAACATTCGTGCTGTTTAACGCATATTTTCTGCTTTTCTAAGCTTTCTCACCTATCGACTAAGCTTAGGGGAGGGGAGTGAAACTCCGGAGTGGGTAAACCACGCACCGTGTGGCAAAAGTTGGAGTGTGTTAGACCACAGGGGAGTGGCCTACTCACTTTGGAGCCCTCCACTATTCAAAGGCTTAGTCCTGATTGCGATCTAATTAGTGCGAGGGCGCAGACGAGCAGGAAATAGGCGCCGAATAGCGCTAACAACAAAAACGAATGTCATATTCGTAATCAGGCCCCAAATAACAGAAGTTTACAGCGAATTTAGTGGGAATCAGTCGTGGCGCCACCTGGCGCCAAATGGCGCCAAATTGGCGCCAGCGCCAAAAATGAATATCATATTCGTGATCAGGACCCTCGATAACCCCCATAGCCGAAGTTTCAGCGAAAATTATTTTTTGACCCATCTCACCCCTACTGGGGTTGTAATAGTGCAATAGTGCCAAAACGACGATATAAGCCAAACCTAACTGGTGCAACAGGATCGATGAGAGAATCTCACTTGACACAATGAAAATAAAAAGGGACCGTGCTTTTGAATTTGGGGAAAGTAGCCTGAATTTCAACTACTTTGGTTATTTTCAAGTACTCCATGCCGGCACGAAACGTGAAGAAACTGCGCCCTATTAATCGATCTCGGATGTCGAGATGAGAGTCGACCCCCCAACTCTCGAATGGGGAATGTCGAGTATGAAGAGTCGCACCCCCTCTCGCGATGGCGGAGAAGCATATAACTGACTAATACTCATTATATATGTGCGAGGTTGCATAGACAACATCCTAGTCATATACTACTAATGACATACAGACTATTCTACGAGCTGCCGTACAGCTAATATGAGTGCGAGAAAGCAAAACGCAACTTTTACCTTTGTAAACATAATGCGTAGCGAATTTGTGTATTGCACAAGATGCATGCACTATTTTTCCTGTACAGGATTGGATTTTGTGTGGAATGGAACATGATTCCTGCTTTTTACAGAATTTTCCCTTTATTCGTGGCGGTAAACCAGTGTTGGCAGCCGCAATCGCAGCCACGGACCCATGATCCATTGCGTCTTGTGCAGACAACAACGACGTCGCCGACGTTTTGAAGCATAACCCCCTCCACGCTTAAAATAAGCGCATCTTTGGGATAATATGTAGCTCCCCATGAGGAAATAATGTGCCCCAGCGAAGAATAGTGCGCGCCGCGGCGACTACTCTAGCCTTCGGGGATGCTTCCCCCAACGATAATGGTAGGGGGACGCGTCCCCGAAGCTCGGTGGGCGTGGCCTCTCCCCGAATGAGCTTCGGGGACGGATAGCATACGACTTAGGGGACGCGTCCCCTTCCCCGAAAGCATAGCATACGGCCCCAGTGTACTCATGTTATATGCATGCTCATCCTCCCTCGTTAATGCGATCCATACCATATTAAACTCAACTATATTCATGCCTGACCAGAAGATTGACCCTTATGCAGCGTATTACTCAAAAAATGCTGTGAAAATTCCAATATATTAATATTTAAAGAATTTCCAGGGTAAAACAACGCAGTTTGGAACATTTATCCAAAAATAAATGACTTTAAAGCAACAGTTCAGGAACGGTTTCGCGGGAAAAAACCACCAATAATGAAGTTGTAGATGAAAACCAGACGATTAATGTATGAAAAACTGGAAAAAAACGTCGGGGAGGGTCTTAGACAGGTACTCTCCCTCTGCCGCTCAGCAATGGATAAAGACGCACGTTGGACGAGTTGTCTGAACGTGCCCGCTGTAAACGCGCTCCATTTTTCAATCAATTTTCCCTGTGGTCCCAAAACGAGCACGATTGCCGACGCGTCCAATGACGGCCGGCAAGGGGGCGGGATTGGGGAAATCCCCAAGAACACCCATGTTTGAGGGACTTTCCACCCTGTTTTTGAGTTTCTGAGGTAAGTTCGTTTATTATTTCCACTGCATATGTTCTTCACTAGGGCTCGTGTATCCCTCAGTAGTAGTGGCATTGAAATTTTCGGACCCTCCCTGAACTGTTGCTTTAAACGGCGACATGTCAATAAATGGATATTGAAAAGTTATAGACAGTAGAAGAAAAGAGTAATAACAGCAGTAGCAGCGAAACAAAGAAAGATCAGTGATTCATTCATAGACTTGCATCTTATCTGTCGACGCGTATCTTATCCTTCCACGCTGGTCGCTTCTTCGCATCTTCGCCTCGCGCGATCGCTGCAATCCAGACGCGCTCTCGCAAGTTACGCTATGGGCGGAGTCAAGTCAATCAATATGCACGCACATCATTTGATAGAATCGCTCGGTCGCATCATCGCATCTTCGCAATCTTCCGCAAGTTCTTCAAGTGATGAATCAAGCCTAGCGCTAATTCGACGCATACCTGGACAGTGCGGTGCAAATGCATAACAAACCACGTTAAAAATATCCTGTTTGTTGAAATCGGGACTGAACCTCAGGCTAGGTAGAGCAGACTTCACGATAGTGCGTTCCACAACATTTATTTTCCTCGGAGATCCTACCCTTCTATGCTACGTCTCAGAGGATGCCTCTCCACTTTGCGATAGGGAGCATTCTCCAGGTAGTTCGATTGTTGGTGGTTACACTAGAGCGCAGCTTGGAAAATGGGCCGCGCTGGGATGTATTACTACTTTCGCCTGCCCTCCCTTACTCGCTCTCCCCTACACAGCGCCCAAATATACAGCCAGGCTAGTGGAAAGGTTGCATGCCAATAATCGGAATTTCCTGTAGAATGAAAAATCTGCAAACCCGCCCAGAGTTCAACGAGCTTACAAAACTACGTCGAAGCATCAGTCCAGTAGTATAAATGAAGTACTGAATAGTCAGAATATGGTTAGTAATTGAGATTCACTTTCATACTATTCAGGCACTGCCTCCATACCCGTTGCTTGTAAGGCGCGCTGTCATAGTTCGCAACTCTGAAGAGAATGGTAGTGCGCGACAGTAGCATACGTATGATCGTCATCTCCGTTTACGGCTGTCTACTTACTCTCCAGCGATTCAATCGATACTTATTAATCTTGCAAGCGCAATATCTATTTTAATACTTATACTTAATATCTATCGCCGACTTATTAAATTTCCGATCGCGAACTAGAATGCGGCCTTGAAGATTTCTGGAACGTGCCTCCTATTCCTCCCTTTCAGAATCGTAATGGCGCCTGTGTAATTTCACAGAAATCCAGCTTACACACGAATCAGAACTCTGCCGTCCCTGTTTAGTTGAGGTGGCGTAGTCCTAGACAGTGTTCAAAGGAAAATGAAATGGATAAATCCCAAATGAATGAATGACCCGACAATTTGGTTGCATCTCTTTATGGTAGGTTGAATCCGCCAGCCGAAGTGTCTCCGAAAGAAGTTTGATACAGACCTCAAGGTAGCTGCCTCACCTTGGAAACCCCGCCCACTCGCATGCCACACCCCTCGGCATGTGCAAGAAACGGTGCTACTTTTCAACATATCATCATGCCATGGACAAAGATTGAGATGCGACTCAGAAGACGCTTTTCATGCGCTCTCTAAGGCCGATGTCAGACTTTGCGAATCGCGCGATTCGCTAGCGTCTGCGGTCGCGTCGCGGCCAGTGAATCACTCAATTGGCTGGTACCGCAACGCGACCGCGGACGCTAGCGAATCGCGCGATTCGCAAAGTCTGACATCGGCTTAAAACTCCCCATCCTTAGCAGCCCCGGTGATGCTCAGGGGAAATCGCCTGCCTTCTACTGGCCTACTTCTTCTCGTTCCCTAACATAGCTTTCGGAACTGCTTGCTCAGGAACAACGTCACCCTCGCTACCGTCATCATCACATTGTACAGCACCCTTTTGTTATGAGTAAGCTTCCAGAACAACGGAAGAGCCACTTTCGTATCATTCCATCGCGATGACGTGACCGCCCACGCATTTCCGCTGAGCTGCACATTAAGCGATTAAACGCACCGTCAGTGTGGCGAAGTTTTGCAGTATTGTACTTGAGACCCGCTTATGAAAAGTAATGACCCGTAACTCGAAAGAAATGGGACATCTTGAACAAATTGTGACAAGGCCATTCGCTATAACCTCCCATTACCCTTCCATTAACGTGCAAAAATTGGGTCAATGGCCTATAGGCGCAGCTTTTTTCTCGTGATCGGTTCTGGATGCGTCCGTGCATCGTTTTTTATGAGAAAAAAGATGATTGATTACTCCCTAAGAGGTTCAGTGAACATGAGGGACCAGGTCTAGCCTGCTTAACCTATGTGGTCCTGAATAGAACCTTTATTCACTGTTACGTTCCCCACTAGCTATCTGAGCAAGCCCGACAGAGAATTTTACACGGACAAACGCAATCACTTCTAGTACTGCTATACGTGAATCATCTACTATGAATGCTCAGAACTGCGAAAAATGAAGAGGGGGCGGAGGGGGGGGGGCAGGGTAGAATTTGTGGATACTATCGTGAATCTGAGTCTTCTAGCTAAAGTATTGAAAATGGAACGAGCAAGAGGTTGCACCGCCCAACAGATGAAAAAACTTTATTATTGAGGCTCAGATGTTGCCTTTCATGTGCTCAACCGCGAAGATGTGCAGACGAGGGATGGAATGGAGGAGGGCAAGAAAAGTAAGCATATGAAGGGGCTAATAACTTTGGCCGTCTCTATTTCGAAGTTATTTACACTTTTTTTCGCGTCACAAGAAAAACGATAGGGATTGAACGTTTAGTACGATCAATCATCCGTTGAAATGACCTATGCGTTGTGCTTCCCTTCATAATATAAGCGATATTTGGATGTAGGTTTCAAATGTGCATACACTATCTTTCGAGGGTCAGCCGGTATGCAAGTCGACCGAGTCAAGTCTACTCTTGGTTAACCTATGCCCATTAACCCACTGAAACCTACCACTCAATCAACTCGGGGAGGTGGGAGGGCGATGGAGAAGCCTTGGCGCTTTGACAGGGTCGTTTAGGATTTGCTCTCAGACTGGTCTGCCATTAGCGGCGTGAACGTGTCATGCGAATACTACCTGAGAATTCTGCTACAATTGAGATTCTTTCGAAAATTCTGTAGTGTTGATGACATGCCATTTGTTAAATTAAATGTAAATGTAAATTATGCATAGTGTATGCTAATGATTAAATGTAATAAAGAATAATATAAATAATAAACCAATAATAAGTACTTATAATCTGCCGACTAAATGAATTTCGAGTCAATGTCGTGTGCCATCGGTCAATTATTGTTCTTTAGCATTGTTTCGATTCGACTGTAAATTTAAATAAATAAATAAATAAATAAATAAATAAATAAATAAACAAATAAATAAATAAATGATCAGGAAAGAGTTACGTTTTATTCAGCTCCAGAGAAATTTTTGAATTAGCTTTCTTCAGTGATTAATATACGTTTTGTTTGGCTTACGGTTATGCGTAGTTATAACCGGCGCAGGGTTAACCGTCACGTTCGCATTTTTTGGAAATTTTGCGACCCTCTCCCTTCAAGGAAGGTCTTGATACGACCCCCATTACCATTAGTTCTAGAAGATCCCCAGTAAGATCCCTCTCACCTTTCTGCGACCAATACTGTCACCATCATGGCTGATACAATAGAATTTGCTTCTTAAACATTCTACACTGCCCAAACTCCGCCCCGTGTTCCACCAAACGCGTCGAGTGATGCAAACGCGCAAACACCAGTTGCTAGTTCTCACTTTTTTCGTGCTAAAATATTCACACAATTCGTCGAAAAAGCTCCTCAAACACCCACCCCCCCTTAACGACCTCCGTCAAGCTCCGTTCCCACTATGATAACTCGCTCAATCCCAGAACTCGACCCCTCCCTTCCCGAAATCACAGATGCGAACCCCACGATACAATAGTACGAACGCATAAGTGATCCTGCTCTGGTGTTGGAGGGCTTGATGAACGTGCAAGCGTGATCTAGGCGGAAGAATTTGATACGCGACACACTTGCCTTGGGCCATCTCGCATTTCAATATTGTTCTTCGATTTCGGATGCGAAAACGAGAATAATTTGGCATTGGAAAAAAGGCTGGGGGAACGCAACCCACTGGCGTTCTAAGACCAGTTGCCCTTCCACGGTAAGGGAAACCGCCACAAATGTAACAACAGGTGCTGAAACCAAGTTCCACTCAAAGATGATGAATGCGGTCGTCTTAGTGACGAGTATGACTGCTTTCTTCATTGGTCATGACAGAACATTGTCTTCAGGAGAACTGGTTTACATAGGAAAAACGCTCCTTAGACGATCCGAAAACCTCCATAGTCTGCTGGTGTCGCTTCTCTATTCAGAAACCTGTATCCATTGGAAGTTGAACCTAGCTATTCTTACTGTAATTGATCCTTAGTCTATGAACAAAGTCCACGACAATCAGAAGAGCAGTCAGAGGACCGACCAATAAAGAACGTGTTTCGACGACTGGACGCAAAAAGCCTTCAACAGAGATAAGGCACTAAAGAGCAGGAGCCCACGTGAAATTGCAGTTCATGTTTGTTTCTCTTGATCACATGGCTTTCATCACAAGAATGGCGGGTCATTTGCAAAATCTTCGCCCCAGGCTAGAATTGAACCCGCACCTCTCGCTAAGGAAAATAAGTTTCAGATCGTTTTCCGAATGGGGTTGTAGAGAGAAGCGTTAAGGAATGGCGGGGGGGGGGTATATAGCCGGGGGCATCTCCTAATGGGATTCGCTTATCAAAAACGTTTAGGCTCTGTGAAATTACGCTGGCGAATGCTCAAGTGTAATTCCAAAATTTGGAATGATTAAACAAATTGGAAAACTCTATAAAGGGATGAAGAACAAGGGAGTGGTTATGATCAATCTGCTCTTGAGGATGCGCCACGCATTCAACTTTCATTCAGGAAGGCAGCGCTGTTTGAGTGCTACTTGATCTTTACATTGACATTCGGAGACCAGCCGAGGTACAGCCAGTATTTTTTATCCTCAAGGCTAATGTGATAGCCTAAACAGCCTTAAAAGCACGGGCGGCGATGTGAGAGGACAACGGACGGGAACTAGAGAGCATAGCGGGGAAAGAAGCAGCACACATGGCTGCGGTGGGCGTACATGCCTGCTTGAGATGGCCATGGTTGCAAGTTATGAACCCTTACAACCCCTTCCACGCATTCAAAGCCGTAGGAGCGGCCCTATCTCAGCAAATACGAACTCAGCAGACTAATTTCTCAAGGAACTGCTCGAATGAGACCGAGATGGGACGACTGGACGTCCTCTCGAATCCTAACCCAAGATGAGTTGAGGAGGATGAATTCTTCTAGTGGCTAGGATAGAGCTGCTCACCAAGGTATGTGATGTCTTGTTTTTCCGGCTCTAAAGTGCACAACGTGGACGCTTGGGTTGACAAAGACCGCTTCAACGGCTTCAATTTTCGCTGGTCCGCTCGCGTCTGGCGCTCACTCATCCGCTGTGCTCTTTCGCCGTCCATTCTTCTCCGTGCTCAGTCTCTCACTGCCCGAACACAGCCGAATCGATAAGTGAATAACGCCCTAACATTGGCATTTCGACGAATTTTTCCCTTTTTTCTGTGCTGCTGGCCCAGTTCACACCAAAGCTTCCACTTTCTTACGAGAGCACGCCAGTATGATCCTGGGGCGCGCCTTAAAGGTAAGTCAATTATTGCTAGCAGTAACGCAAGCTGCGAACTATGTGCAGAAGCGGAAGGGATCGCGCTCGACAAGGGCTTAGCGCTAGGCACCTAGAGGTTTAGCCTGGAGCCGCCCCAAACCCCATTGGCGCCTAATGTTCTTCGCGACTACAAATAATTTGGAACACTAGATGTCAAGCCGTTAGTTGGAAGGTAGTAGGAGGATATTTCGCGGATTTCGATTGCAATTCAACATCAAAGTCTATATTGCTGCCGTTGCCACTAACTTTGCCATCCTTCCTAAGGAGAATCAAATTCTTAAAAAAGGAAAAACAAACAGAAAAGCCAGAACTCGTAGCCAGAAAAGCAGGAACAATCAGAAGATCCAACATAAATTGCTGATGGTTTATGACTGTGTTGGTTGTTTGCATAGGAGCAACAGCTGCGCGATTGAACGCGTTTGAGACTAGCTAATCTACTGCCCTGGCTTGTTAGTAACCTCCCCTTCAAAAGCGAGAAAGTGTCGGGTGCAGACCAAACACCACAACTGACGACGGCCTCCAAGTAAATCTGGTTAGAAGTTGTTCATAGTGATAGCTGATTTCTGGTAAATGATAGTTGTAATTAGTGACAATCGATAGAATACAACTGCAACAGGCTAATCATTTCATTGGCATTAACATTTTGTGAAGGCCGTCGTCACTTGTGGTGCATGGTCTGCACCCGACACTTTCTCGCTTTTTGAAGGGGAGGGTAACTAACGAAGAGGAAGTCATTATTTTGGACCTTCATGGGGGTAGTTCCTGCTTTTTTCTTTAGGTAGGATTCAGATAGCACCCGGGGCATCATATTTGTACAGAGAACCCCCTCCCATTTCATCCCGGAGCTTGCCTTTAATAGAGGAGTACTCTCAAAAGAACACTTATCAGTACCAAAGAACTCTTTCGTTATCGGTGCTGCATCAGCACAACCTCTTTGTGGGGATTGAATGATGTTGCCCTGATAACAAAAACCCCCAGTACTTTATATCCTTGTTCCCACCAAGGAGTCATAAATTCCCAAGGGTGGCACGTGGCATTGTCACGCCACTTTTGGTTTGTTTTGATATGAAATTTCATACACATAACACTAGGCGATCATTGGGAGCACATGGTTCTTTCCCCTTTCTCTTTTGATTTCCCCCGATAAATACCCTCGTCCAGACCCCTTCACAATTGATGATGACGAGGCGTGGGCAAGGGCAGAGAACAGTGACGTTGCACGGGAAATGTTCTCTGCGCCTTTTAAAGATTGCTTTGGAATGCTGCCAATTCAGAACTGGAAATGGTCGGAATGAAACCCTGCGTACTTCCTGTGGTTTGAAGATTCAGAAAATAACGTTTGGGGTCTATTAGCGAAGAGTGATGGGAGGGGGGGGGGGGGCATATGGTAGAGATGGGCAATACTTCCTACCGCCTACAGTGAGCCCAATTTCTGGACGGAAGGAAACTTCTGGTGTGTTAACCAATTCGATTTGGCTTTCGCAAGAGCCCGAAGCTAGCTCCCTTACCCTGCCCAAGTTAGGATTACTGTAAGCGGCACGACTATGAACTGCACGCACCTCCTACGGTACATAAACACTTTTGTTCCGAAATCTAGGTACTTCTTCCCTGGCGAGCGTCACTGCCACTTCGTCCGCTCTCCCGGTAGCTGGTAAGGTTAACAGAGCCTAAGATCGGGGTGCAAAGTTCGGTAGCGGATTTGACTGGTTACAAGGCCGACCATATGCTTTTGGCTAAAGGACCAACCGAGCAGCATAAACATCCGCGTAAAGGGCACTATCGCAAGTAGGGGCATCATGTAATACTAAGCGAGGAGGGCAATAACTTGAGGATAGTCAATGCACCGCCTGCGAGTCTCTACCTGCCCTGCGCGAGTTTAATGTTAGTCGCCTTTCAAACGACGCAGAAGAATGTTCACGGCGGCTTTTATTTGGCATCGCAGCACAATGCCCCCCGTATCCTGCTATAGTGCGCCGAATAATTTGCGGACAGGAACCGGTCAACCGTCCGTTGGACAAAGTCCAACGCGACGACGAGAGTAATGCCGAGAGTGAACGTACGCACGGAGACACAGACGGCTCGCGGGTGGCGAGAGTGAATGCCGGCGCGGAGAGCGGTGAACATCGGTCCAACGTCGCTCCAATATCGGTCCAACGTAACGGTTGACCCCCTGAAGACTGAGGCTATTACCCAATGAGAGGAATATTACCAATGAATCAGCTAGTTTTGGCATATGAGGGTATAATCATGCACGATTCTAAATGAAAGTTGAGTGCATGGCACATCCTAAAAAGATTGATCGAGCCAATCGCCTTACTTTGGCTCATCGCTTCGCTCACGGTCGCTCGGCTAAGAGTGGGGCGCGCTTGTGTCACATCCATGAGCTCATCCATCATCCTAATCGACCAATAACTGCTGGGTTGGTCAACTGCCGCTCAGCTATTCGAGTGCAAAAATCAGCACGTCTTTTTTCGACCATAATCACAGATTTCGAAACCTACCAGCCACATAATTGCTAGTTTTCACCATCTCTTGTCGGTCCTGGTCAAACTTCGCCTGCCACAGCTGAACTCCACAGGTCTTGGTGACGAATCCCTTTTAGTGCCTGAAATTCATTGGAAGAAATTGGGGAAATACCTTCTTATTTCTGATGGTAATGTTGGCTCTAATTCTCTTATAGGAGAGCCCAAGGCAGACGCCTCCTGTCTCTCGGACAAACGGGAGATCAGACTTCCTTGCGAACTCGTGGCCTTTTCCTGGAGCACGCTAATGCCGAATGCCCTTACCTACCTGACTATGCTTACCGAAGTTCAACGAATGTTGCCACCTCAGAGTCGACTGTGGTAACAAACTGGTCGATTTTGCATGAAACTAGCCAAAAATCTTCTAAATCTGAGATGACTGCCGCTTGCCGCTTTATGGAAACAAAGGTAGCAGAATGATTGACGACAGTGCATTGTAGATGCTATCATGGGCCCATTGTCCAGTTCTGTTTCTCAAAAATGGCACGTTTTTCAAAACAGTATCGCCACTTCATCTAATGATTTGGTCAATCCATAACCCTGGGTCATTAGGTCTAATTTTGACCAAAGTCAATCAACAGTCACATTGTTGTTTATGTTATGTGTAATATTTGGCGCCGTATCAAGTTACATATAGAAAACTGGTTAGTTTGACTAAGCGTTTTCAGAGGCATCGCACTCACCTCGTTAAACATTTCTTTTTTTTATAAATGGACTACCAAAGGGAGTCGTTTTCAGGTGTGATGAGCTCTTTCAACCAACGGTTTCTTGCTTATGGCATATAGGGGCACATGCGGGAACCACAGAACCATGTTCAATTTTTCCTGAACGGCCCTCTGAATACCAGAAAAGGGGGTCCCTAGTTCGATTCCTCTTGGTGACAAATTTTTGCATTTCGAGTTGACGTTCCAAAATTCGCGCAAAATGATTTTTTTTTTTTTTTTTTTTTTTTTTTTTTTTTTTTTTTTTTTTTTTTTTTTTTATTTTTAGCATGCTAATTCGTACATGCATGATAGAAACCGTCAGGAAGCCCTAAAAAAAAAAAGCGTTGACATTGAAAATCGGTTGAAAAGTGTGACATCACGGTGGGCCGCTTTTGGTGTCCCACTTTTCACCAGTTTTAAACAAAGGTTTTTGTAAGGTTTACTGATTATATTCATGCTAACTCCATTTTGCGCGAATTTTGGAAACGTCAACTCGAAAATGCAAAAATTTGTCACCACGAGGAATCGAACTAGGGACCCCTTTTTCTGGTATTCAGAGGGCCGTTCAGGAAAAATGAACCATGGTTCTGTGGTTCCCATGTGTCCCCATGTTATCATGCAAAAGTTGCAGACCCTGAACGCCTCCTAAGCTCTAAACCCGCGTACCCGCCCTCCCACCTGTGAAACCTGGGAGCCCCGTATCTTGCTGTAGCACACCAGTATATTTTCATGGATTTGTACGTCCGTTAAAATAAAAAAGTGTCAAACCGTGTCCTGCCTTGCAGCAAACGCATGGGAGCCTGCCCAAAAATGTTCGCTAGAACGTAATATGGGAAATAGCGAAATTGAGGAGGGTGCTGGCGCATGTGAGTGCCCCTCGACTTTACACATTGGATGCCTCCTGAATTTGAGTAATATCCGCGAATTTGCTCTTGGCTTTTTCTTGCATCACAATATCGTTCTAGCTATTCTACAACCCACGAGAGAATAACAAGACTACGATTTTCACCATAATAACAAAAACAACACAAATAAAGAATTTTTAGAATAAATATTTAAAGGGATAAAATGTGGTGTCTTTTCGCTCCTACACCTCGGACGAACCATTATTTCATAATGAAAATCAAATGAGACGAAAAAAACAAACCTAACTGCACAGTAACACATAATTATAACCTGCTGATTGCCCATCTTTTCTCCTACCAGGGAAGGCTACGAGGAAGGCGAACGATTTGAATGTCCATGGGTTCGATTCCCCTGATGATGAAATCTTGCCATTCCCAGGTGGGGCTTCAAAGTGGAAAGGTATCAGACGCCAATGCTAAGATGGAAGCCCCATATCGCAACCGGTACATCGATATCTTTTGGAGAGACTTCGTCGAATATTGCACCACCCTATCGATTTACCTAGGTGCCGAGATTAAGCGCCATTCGCGCCGCGCCAGGATGCGCAATAGCAGCAGCGTCAGAAGATTTTTCTTCAATAAAATCCGAGTGAAGGGAGATTTCCTCTGCCCAGGGCTGGCGTAGATGAGCGAGGGTATGAAGATTCTTTCCATGGAAGAAAACTTTCCAAATTCCATTTCAAGCCCTGCAGCCACAGTAATACCATTGTCCCGAGTGAGAGCTTTGTCAGCCACCGGTGGCTGACATTGTCACGAATGGGTAAAATTCGCAAATGAAGCTAAAGCCTATGCTACCATCCTAGCACTCACGACCAAGCCATTCATAATTCTTTGGGCAGATTCACATAGCGAGATTTCTAATTTGTCAGCAGCCTCCCAGGCCTATCGAATTTACCTTAAGGCCTTAATCAAAGTCCACTGAAGGAAAGCCCCTTCGGTAAGTAGTTTAACGATCAATAATGGGCCTTTCCTGGTAAGTAGCATACGATTTTCAATTATGGAATGTCATAAAGGAAGGAAGGAACACCCAGTAAAGCAAAGGGAAAAGTGTAAATTTCCCATGATCCCTGGACGGTGTCCTTCATTAATATACTGTGTGTGAATAAATGAAAAAGAGGCACAATTTAGGAATATCATGCTGAAAGGGGGCGGGGGGGGTAATATTGAGGTCAGACAGTCAAAACTAAATCACTGCAGATGTCTTTCTCACCCGAACGTACCCGCTCACCTTCCCTTTTGTCGATCAGGCTTACATATTATTCACTGCCTGCGAAGAACACCGCGGTAAGATGAGGGGTCGACGGACTACTTGAACTCAGCCCTTTAAACCGCCTCTGCGCTCTCTCGCGGGTCCCTCTCCTCTCCAAGGCTTAGTCCTAGGCATTCACCCGTTCTCTAATCGTCTGTGCTCTAGCCATTCGCGGCAGGACCATTGAGGAAAAATCAAGTAGTCCGTAAACCCGTAGGATGAGGGCGAACCACATAACGCTTGGAGGCCATATGCAGCAAGCTCCGAGGCGAGAATAGGTCCTCAAAACACTGTATCTGGACTCCGGCCGATGACGCATTCCCCGTATGGTCATGAATAGGGAACTCGGTGAGGTTGAGATTCGGGAATCCATCTGTGGCTTGGTCTCGCTTCATACGACCCTGAATAGCGACCTTCCCACGCGCTTAGATAGCGAGCCCTACCCAGGAGTGGTAACAGCGATTATCTTAAGGATATCCGAAAGCCGTAAAGCCGCGGGTCTCAGCTGACATCTCCTTCACTGCTAATCATCCAGAGACCAGTTTCTACACACCAACCACGTGACCCAATGAAATGCGCTGAAAACACATTTACTCCGATATGCGCCACACATTCGTTTTCCTTTCAGAATTATGGAGACATTTGAATGTGTATTCGGCATGGACAACTATTAAGGACCACGGACTCGCCACAGCGTGGTGGAGGTGTCGCTCGCGAATCCGCGGTTCATAACCCAGGCCCTCATCTTCATGGCCTGCCATAGTCAATTGTACTAGATGGGAACAATCGATTCGTTATAGAAGACCCGATGCAGCGGACGGTATGAATTTTTCAACGAATGTTTGAATATTCATTAGATTTTTCTTCCAGTATGGGGGCCCGACGCATCGTGCTGGAACTAATCCAATTAGCACTCGTTTGCGATCCTCTAGGCGCTAATGCTTGCCGTCCATTTTTGTTTACGTATGTCACACCGTCATTATGGCACAATCATTGTACGCATAAATAGTAACTAGCTAAATAAATAGACAAGTAATTAGATGAATAAGTAAATAGATAAGAAAATAAACAACTAAATAAACAATTAAATAATCGCTGTGCCCCGGTAGCGTAACTGGTAGCGCACTTGCCCGGAAAGCGAGAGGTGCGGGTTCTAGTCCCGCCTGGGGCGAAAGTTTTGTTCACAACCCAGCATTTCTTGTGAAACATTCGCAAGGCGAACTGCGGCCAAAAACAGCAGTTAACAACAAAAACAAGTCAATTAAATAAATTTTGCAATAAGTGTCATGAAAAAAGGCAAATAAACAATAATTCAGAGGTTTATGAATAGATTATTGTTTCAAATTGATGTATTGAATAGTGAATTAAAATCTAAACTAGAAGATTTTGATTGTCTGAATTTTGCTTTTGTCCAGGAATATAATTTGTTTATTCTATGTTTTACTGATATTTTTAAATAAATAAATAAATAAATAAATAAATAAATAAATAAATAAATAAATAAATAAATAAATAAATAAATAAATAAATAAATAAATAAATAAATAAATAAATAAATAAATAACTCTGGCTAAATGACAGAGCATATCGAGCAGCCAGTCTGAGACCTTTTATTTGTCCTGATAATCCTGCACAATCCATTGCAAAACTAAAGGACCCACCAAAAACTTTGAAGTTCTGAGGTTGGGGGAAAAACAAAAAAAAACGATGCGGGTCATTCGATTCAGTATAAATAAAACCTTAACAAGGGAGCAGCAGTTTTCGTGATTCCGGGAAATCTACGGGCAAAAAAATAGCGCTATTTTTCTACTTCAAGATTAGATGTTTACCACAAGGATTCTCGAACAAAACAGTGGGATGTGTCAGGCCAGCAGTTCAAAGATCTCAATCACCTTAAAAAAAGCCAGTAAAATTTTGCAGGTCTTACTCAGTACAGGATTATTAGTTCAGGAACTATGTAGGATGGTATACCGCCCTATTTCCCTGAACTTCAAATCTTCAGCCTCATTCTGTGCCAGTACCAAGCCTTCCAGCACCCCTTTCTAGTAGACTAGTGAACGGGGTTTGATGGAAATAAGGGGGTTTATCCTAGTTCGGAGCAAACAAACCACCTCATAATTTTTATATGTACATTCAAAAATTTGTTTGTTTGTTTTTGTTTTTGTTACTGTACTGCTTGCCTCGAGCGTACAGTCGACGACCAAAGCCCCACAGACTTTCATGGGATTCAGATCCGCGGAAAAAGCGGGCCACTTTACCGGATCTATACGGTGAGCTCCAAAGATGTCATAACCGACCTGCTAAGTTGACCGATAGCGTGAATCTACCGGAAAATGTGTCGATGACGGCGATTCTGCCTTGGGAATGCCAACAGGCGGTCCTTGAGCTGTCCGATTTCCTCGCTGTCCCTTTGTAATGCCGACGATGTTCTGATTGCCACACCACCCGATGGCCACCTACGGCCCTAGGAAATTATTCTGCTCCTAATGGACTTCGTCTTCGAAAAGACTATGCGATTTCGGCGATTTCTCCAGTTCGACGCAACCTGTCCGCCCATTCCGTTGGAACTTTAAATTAAGAAAGATAACCTCTTGAAAAATAATTAAGACGGTTTGTTAAGCTCCTTCCTCGGACGGACCTTTTTATTTTATCAATCCCCGAAGCCAAAGCCAGAAAAATGATCTGTAACAGGAAATACCCCATAAACTATTCAAGCGAGGTGTGGTAAGCTAGAGTGCGTCTTCGCGGCAGGACAAATTAATTTTTTTGGGGTCTGGACAAGACTCGATCCGGTAATGGAACTCCTAATCTTGAGCGTGGCAGCTGGCGCCACTTGCCACCACACCATCCTCAATCGAAAGTTCTATACCCTCCTATGTTGTTGGGCGTTACAAACATCCTTTAGGCATCCCAACCCCAGATGGAAGTGATTCC
>MU883323.1:0-12022 GCA_036418205.1 Ostertagia ostertagi | reverse complement strand
AATAGACCAAGGAGGAAGCAGGCTGTTGCGAGGCAACAATACTTCCATCAGACTGAATTCCCGGTAAACATATATTATGTGTCGCCATGTTATGTGTAAACAAACTTTGCTCTGTTTTTTAGATATTTCACTGCGAATATTTACCACATCCAGTTTATTTGTCATTACAGAGACTCCAGCTAAACACATAAACGTAAGTCAGGCGGTGGTTCACATTTGGACTGAAATGGACCTGAGCCTAAAGGTACCATCCGCGATCGTAAAGGTTGGGTTATTGCGCCCGAAAATGAAAATAGGTGTGGTAATTGATCGACCAGTAATGAAGAGAACAAACGAAGCTGTCGGCAATTAGAACCCTAGAAGTACATTGGGATAGCCGACAGGAGGCCCGTCGCGCGGCGTAAAGGCAGAGACGCAGACGGGTCAGCGGACGAGTCGCAGCGCGTACTGCAGCGATTTAGCATCAAGTTAAATAGAATAGATGAAAAAGTTTTGTGATGTAATGCCGATGATGTATAGTACGTCCCACATCGCAAAATACGCACTGCGACTCGTCCGCTGACCCGTCCGCGTCTCTGCCTTTTCGCCGCGCGACGGGCCTCCTGTCGGGTACCAAAGTACATTACGTGCTGATCACACGGACCAAGACCGATGTGCTAATGCGCTTTTCCCCTTTCTTTGATGCGCTCAGGAGGCATATGCCCAACACTCAAACCAAAAAGACCACATGCCAGAGTTCTGATGATAGTCCTTGTTCCCTTTCCCTCAAGCCGACCAAAGTAAATTGTTTATCTAATGGGTGTCGATAAACAAACAACAGCTATTGCTATAAACACATGATCACCATGGCATAGCAGATGCCAGCGCCAGCAACCAAGGGATGCGGAATAAGCCGTCACAATTTCTATGTCTGTTACAGTTACAAAACAATCAGGATAAACGATGGCATACAAAAACCGCGTCTTCGCTGATCTCACCATGTTTATTTGAGCTCAAGAGGGATAAACACAGCGTGGCAGGAGCCGCTGAAGGGTAATAATCAAATAGCGATACCAATCTTATCGTTAGAGGATTCCTAGAAGCAGTCCACCACACTCTTTTCAAGCAGGGAGGCATACCGTTCTTGCAGTCTAAGTGGCTAGCTTGGTATCGGAGAAATAAACTGGATGTGGTAAATATACATACCGACCGACCATCAGAAATCACATATGATATGGACTTACGACAACCTTTGTGACTGGGTCTGCAATCACGACATGTCTGAGACGGGAAACGGAGAGTAAGTTGAGATTATAGAAAGATTAACATTTTTCCATGGAAGTTTAATAAAATATTTGAGTCTCATCCAGTAAGGGGGGCATGTGGTGTGACAGTTCTTGCCGGCTACAGAAATTCCAATTTTTGCAAGGGGAGGGAATCCCCGGGGTGCGTGAACCATTTCGCTTAACTTTTACACCCACCCCGGAGCTCACATGCCCCCTTACTGGATGAGACCCAAACATTTTTTCACAATGGGTCTGAGAGAAGCCGTGTGCCTAGTCGAGGGGAGATAGAAGTGACGAGAGAGTGTGGTAGACAACTGAGACGCCAGACACTCCAACGTGTAGATGGTTGAACCTGACCAAAAGGAGCGGCGGTAAGTGGCGGCATAATTTACCCAGCTCCATCGATGAATTTTCTCTTAACAGTTTTCTCCAAACAGTGAGAGGTGCTATCGCAAGATACGGGGGCATTGTAGTGACAATGCTATTGAAACCCCTGGAACCTGCTTTTTTGTTGAAAACGGGAATAAGCCTCAGACGAAAGACTCCAGTGTGCATAAGCCATTTTCATTTCCCCCGGGGTTCCTGCTCTCTCCTAGGCTCACTCCCAGAAGGTGCCTCCGTATATTACGATAGCGCACAATGAGAGTTACCAAGAAACATATGCGATGTCCATAAAAGTAACTGCGAATTAGGAAGAAAGAACTGGATTCACTTTTGGTGAAATCAAAGCAGAAATCGAAACCATTTGCATGGTTACAGTAATCCGTTCAATGTTTAGCATCTGCTGCGTTCCCTTTATTCCCTCAGCTGCGATGTTTTCATGGAATTCTCTCACATGGGATCTGTTTGCCAGCTGCCAGCCACTTCTGCTGGAATGAATGTGTCACCGGAAAAAAGAAGAAAGAAGCACAAAATGTTGAACAATGAGAATTCCGAAGACTTATCCTTTCTAACCACTACATTTTCCTGCTCTCTCATGATCATCGTGACTTAGAATCAACGACGAGTGAAATGGGGTCTATTAGGAAGAAAGCAAACCAGCCTCTCGGCGTTTCTGCTGGGGCCGTATGCTGAATGTTGGGGAGGGGATGGGTCCCTGGAACAAACGGACTACTTGAACCGGTTGGTACGGTAGGAGAGTGATGACGAAGTGATGCAGCTAGGTCCAGCAGCTTCGTCAAATGGGCTAGTTTGCTTACCCTAAGACACTAAGTGTTGGAGATAAAGAAGACGGGCTTGCGCTCTCTCGCAGGTCCGTCCTCTCTTTTAAAGCTTAATAGTGAGGTAAGCATCAAATTGAGGCGGTTTTAAGGTCAACTGTCGTAGACTCCATCCCCTCCCCAACATTCAGCATACCGCCTCAGCAGAAACGCCAAAAGGGCTGGTTTGCTTACTCAGTTTGTTAGTGGATAGTTCGCAGATAGCAAATCAAAGGCACGTTACGCAATTAAGTATTGGGATATTGCTGCTAAAAGCCTGGTCGGAGGCGTAGAGGAGGTCAATGTGGGGGTAATGTCACGCCGTTGTAGAAGTATTAGGGCCCTCCAAAGCGAGATAAACCGTCCGTATAGCACTGGTGAAACGAGATTGGACGCATTTGTGATTTTGGGAGGGGGACACGCATCTTAGATATGAGCGAGCTTAACTACCTCTAGGAGAAGAGTGAATGGGGGTTGTAAAAAAGAAATAGTAGACAAAAGTAGTGAGTTTGACATTTCATGATACCACTTCCCTTCTATTACCTCCCCCAAACTCGCTCGATAGTGTTTTGGAGGAAAAAGTGGGCGGAGTTGGATTTGTCGACTGATCTCAAAATTGTGCTATAGAAGCAGCCATGATAATGGTCGTATAACTTCGTATAATGTATGCTATACGAAGTTATAGTGGGTGATAGGACTTCGGCCAATGTAAGGCGATACTGTTGGGTGAAGGGTCGGTTATCGAACGCTCCCCTAAAGACGGTGTACCGTATTAGAAATTTCGGGAACTGGAACGAACGCTACGTTGACCTGAGCTTGCGCCGTCATGACAACGTCAATTTGATATTTCATAACAGTGAAGCCTAGCAAAATATGAGCTTTCACCCGCTCTTTCGCGTGCGCAGACAGAGAATGCTTAAGAATTCAGTTGACATAGGAAATTCATCTGCGTCATATGTATGTACACACATAAGAAAATCATTTGCGTCAGAGAGCAAGACCAACATAGTTTTTTTTTATCAGGACGTAATGAGTTCCACTAATTCTTTTCATGACACGTGAATGAGATTAAGGCACTCTCAGAATAGCTCCACTTTTTCAGCTTTCATGGCCATTATCTTCACGCCCTTTCGCCATTGAGTCCATGGATCTTAGTAGGCGGCGACCTTATGGCTTCGGGCTTATTTGATCGGAACACAAACTAACCTACCTCTTACTCAAAAGTCAGGCCTTGAGTCACATTAACACCAAGCCATTCCCAAGACAAGTCCATTGCCGTTTTCACTGTTCCAGTGATTGAGCTTGTGGGCGAAGAGTGTGTAGGGACAAGTGGCGGCGGCTCATCCACGCGAGCTCGGGATCAATCCTGGGCCGTGACATCCCAAAGGAGATTGATCGGCAACGAAGTTATACGATCACTGTTATGATTGATTTGTAAACAAATAAAAAACATCTCAACTACAAATTCAGTACAAGGAGGCAGCAGCATGGCAAAGCGCACTACAGCGATCTTCCGGATAGTTTCTTCTGAGACTTTTCACTATAGCCTAGTGCTGTACATAGCCGGAAGGGATTCCATAATAAAAAAGAGTTCAGGATTCGTCGTTGACCAACCTTTCTGAGGATGCGCCATGCATTATGGCTGCACTCAGAAATACAGCGGCATTGGATCAGCGCGATATAGTAACGATTTGATCTATACAATGCCTTGCTGCGGCTAGCCGATGTAGAGTTTGGTGTTCTTCTCCTAACAGAAAAAAACCCTTGCCAATAACTCTACCTCGGTCGATAGAAAAATTATCGTTAGCTGGGCTGGGCAAAATTCCTTTAGGATGTGGCCCCGTAAGATGAACATGTGGCATCCAACACCATTTGACACCACACCACTTCAGCCTTAGGAAGAACACTCCTACTAGGCCAAAGCTCATTACGTTATTGGCTAGTAGGAGTGTCTCGCAAAAAAATGTTTCATTTATGCAGTAGGGGAAGCCGGACGTCCAATTCAACTGACTTCGAAACCAGCACATATGGGCCATTAGGAACTGGCCTGCAGGATTAGAAGGCACGTTGATCACACAACGATTAGGGGCTACCCTATGTACAGGCCATGAGTTTTCATGTACTAGAAGAGGTTGACGGCTATACTCACTCAGTCCACTCGCTGTTCAATAGGTGTACAGTGGAAAAAGTTCAATTGCTAATCATATAAACGCCATTTTCCGGCTCCAAAAGGGCGTATACAACATAATCTGGAGAACTTCAAGCTTCCCATGAAATTCTGTGTGTAAAGGATGTTTATCAAGCAGCGGGGGAGAACATTACAAGCGATGTGAGCGACTGGTACAGTTACTATAGGATTAAGCCTCAGGAGCCTCAGGGGAAGGGAAGGAGTCTGCAGGGGGGGGAGGGGGGAATGCGGAGCTTCTTCTGTTCTATACCTAACCTCTCCCCGCTCCTAGGCTCTAGACTTAAGCATTCAGCTTGTACTATCAGCCCTCTTTTGAACCGCCCCCGAAGACATGAGCTCCCTGATTCAGCCACTTCATGGTGAAAACTGGGTCCAAGTTTATGGCTGACATGGAAACTGGATACTAGAGGACCACCGCAGATGATAATAAGGGATCAAGTAAGAAATAGGATGAAAATATGGTTCAAGTTGCAGCACGTGAATGTTTCGAGGAAAATTTTGAATTGGCAGAGGTAACAGTTGACCTCGATGAAGAGAATATGTTGGCGGAGACAACACGCGAGTACAATGACCACTACTGGTGTTTTGGGTAAAGGTCAGCCGAGTTTAGTTAGGCGGGACGGCCTGAGCACGGAGCGGAACAATGGCTGTCCAATGACACGGCGCCGTCAAGAGAACCTCAATAGCGCCTCGGTCAACCTCAATCTATGAATGCAACGCTTCACTGAAATTTTTCAGGGGCCGGCACTAATGGATCCACGGTACCACAAGTGCTCATAGAGAGCGATGAGAACCCGGTCCGTGGACCTTGACATGGTCTTTTTTTGAGTACTAAGCTAGTAGGATTGCCACAACATTTATTTTCACCACATGAATAGCAAGTCCATGGAAATAGAGGCGACGCACGTTGAGTTGGTTAGGATTTCCAAAATATTAACTAACTTACTGTGATTTTGAAAAATTATTTTAGCGGCAAGCAGGATGGCGCCGAAGCACGAAATAGCGACAGTGGTCCTAAAATAGAATAGTTTCGGAATTCCGTGTGAGGGAATCACTTTAATATAGATTTTGGCAATAGATTTATTCCTATGACGGTCAGGTGTTAAACATCACTAAAGCAATATTTTATTTGTTACTAAGGGCATTTGATTATGATGGATCAAAGATAGTGGGCTGCGCAACGTTGAACGATATCCACAGACCACTTACCCTCGCCTTCAAATGACCAGAAATTGTGCAATTGCAGAAATTGACGTGGGCATTGGCACACGTGGCTAAATTTCGATGAAAAGGTGACATCACGTGTGCTCAAAGATGTTCTTGAATCGATGCCACGTTAATGCCACGTCAATTTCTGCAATTGCACAAAGTTTCTGGTCATTTGAAGGGTTTGGGGGCGATAGCCTTCTGGAATCTGGAAGAAAAAAAAAAGCTGTAAGAAGACGAGAAAAACATACAAGTCAAAGGAGTAGAAAAAGAGAGACGAAGGGGAATTGAAATAGGTAGTAAGAGATGTTTTACTAGCGGATAGTTAGACCATATGGGAAAATCCTCAAGCGAAGGCAGGATATTCACAACATGAATCACAGGGCGAGGATAACTTTTTGAATTTGTACATATTTGGTCTATTCGAAAGTCAATTAGCATATTGCACGTCCAAATGGATTTTGCTTTTATTAGATGGGGGAAGAACAATCAAGAAAATTTTATAAAACTATTAATTTATTAAATTTCTATTAAAATTTCAAAAAAGATGATGGGGCCGGGGATTCTTCGCATGGTATAATGAGCACAACGTACAGATAAGGGCTAGATTTGTAAGCTTCAGGAATCACTGCTAATTTCAAAGGACTGAGTTATCCCCTCCTTATATAAAATCCTCCAAAGGTACCATACTTATTTAGTAATTTTTTTAATCCTCTGGAAACTTTCACGTTGCAGACGACCGGTGGAGTGACATAGAATTAAATTGAAAACGATTGTTTCTATATGGAGTTTCTTCACAGGGCTATCAGATATAGCTTTCTTCTGAAAATGAAAACAAATATAGCTCTTAAATTTATTGGAAAAAACATGAAAAATGAGAATGAGAATAAAAAGTGAAAATTCTACCGGGGCCCATTCTAATCAGTTAAGAAGCACCAACTAAGAAATTGAAAATAGCGAAATAATCCGTTGGACGCCTATAAATCTTGTCAAATAATAAAATGTTATAAAAAACACAAAGACGAGCACCAAAATTAATTTCAAAAGGTCCCGAAGAGTTCACAAATTAGTCAAAAAACTCCAAATTGCCAACAAAACAACAGGTTCAGAGACTAATTCCACTCCAACGGCGCGGCGCTTCGTAAGGGCAGCTAAATCCTTGGCTGAGGCATACACATGCCTGAAGAAGGTGTTAAACACCGAAATATAGCAGAAGATTTCAAAGGAGTTCTTTTTGAAACTTTTCGAGTTTTTTGGAATTTGGAGTTTTTCGAATAATTTGTGAACTTTTGGGACTCTTTTGGAATAAATTTTGGTGCCTCTTTGTGTTTTATAACATTTAGGTCCTGATGAGGCTCCGGGACAGCACAATACTGAGAAAAATAATATAGTTGAGCGTACTATATGTGTCTATACATCTCTGATCATTGAGGATCAATAAGTCACAATATTTGCGTTAGCAAAAGAGATAGACACAAAGTGATCTCTGTCTCTGAAAGATCTAACCTATGTGCTTGACCAAAAAATCAAATTGGATCAGCATCCTTAGGAATTAGCGGGGTCAGAGCAGTAATGGACTTGAGGATTGCCGAATTAATTAAAAATGAAAAAGAAAAGAAAACCGTCTATGAGAAACAAGAACTCTTTCTGAAGCGGGGAAGGGGCGGGGCTAGACGAGTTACGAACTTGCCTGCTCCACGGCTCAAGCTAACCCGCGCGTTTTTGAATTAGGCGCTACACTGTAATCCACGTTGGGTGTCCGCTAGGTAACTCGTCCAGATGCTAAGATTACTCGCCAAATGCCAACTTTGTAAGACTCCAGCGCCACTGTAGTGCACTTTAGAGCCGCGAACAATGGCACATCTGTGCTACTCGTGGTCTACCATAACCTACCCAGAAAGCATTAGTCGACTTAATGTGGGGCGTTTGGTATAATTTTGTATTCTGCGAACCCATAGCTGAATCCTTTAATAATACAAGAGAACTCACGTAATTACGTGGGAAAAAGCGAATTGATAATGTGACGTAAGCAAGATGATGATAACAGACACGATAAGGAAGCCTTATATACAATTGTAGCACGTTCGCAAAAGCGATGAGTGATAAGCGGGGTCAGTCAGCAGTCAGCTGATCGCGCTGGACGTGTGAATCGCTTACAATACGAAAAAACTCAATAGATGACTGGACAGCATGTGATGATGCGGTTCGTAATTCGATTCCTGGATGGATATAGCCTAGCCCAACGGTGTTGAAGAGGTGGGCAGGCTACCCGAGAAGGCACGAGCCTCACGACACATCGATTTTACCTAATCTCATAGACTACTCGAGTACATGTTCGTGGGAAAGCATTAGCAAAAGGTTAACAGCCATTAGGCAGCCTATACAATTGGTTTTCTTCCCAGTCAACCGAGAGATTTTGTTGGTTATGGCTTGACCTTATAATTAAGGTCAATTGAAAGCTTGAAAAAGTTAGACAGGGAGCGCTATCAGGGGATCGAATTCCAGGTGAAATCTCAACCATACCCATATATAAATCTCATCCATCAAACCTTTCCTCCATCCGAGGTCGACTGATTGGTGCAGGACTTCTGTCTAGGAAGATAAAAGCGCTTTTGTAACTCGGCCGGCCCGGGCAAACCTTTACGATCCCAGGTCCAACTCAAAAACCTCTCTAGGGCAAGTTGCATACAAATATCCCTACGATTTCGAGTGGAAATGTAGTGCGTGGCGAATTTCCAGGAGAGCTTGAGAAAACGCCAATAGCTTTATCCTTTATCTGTTTCCTTCGTTTTTTCCCTTTTTCCTTCTTCCTTTTGTGAGTGCAAAGTGGAGTTCGCCATGAGCAGTCAAAAAATCTCATGCTTTGACCAGTTTCTCAATGGTAAGGGTTTGACACCCTTCACGGGGTGAGAATAGAGCAGGACAGAATCGGAGCCAATCACTTTTGTAATGCGCCACACACTTTTTTGTTCAAAATCGTACAGTTGATGGAGAGTCATGCAGTCGAGGGAATTGAGCGTACGAGCGAATGATTCATAGAGGCAAATCGACATTCATGCCGGAATCCTATTCATCCATGGCTGTCCAATATCGATTAATTAAAGGATTTTCCCATGGAAAGCCTTGCCTCCATGCTGATCAGAAATTAATACCTTAGCTCCGTTGCTTCACGGGGATCGAAAAAAAGAAAAATAAGTAAGGGTGTTGTGGATGAAGCATCGCCAGGAAAACACGATTTTTATTAAAAACTGAGGATGCCGCGCCGTAAAGACTGATCCACAGCTGGTTGTTCTTTGGGAGCCAAAACGACACAACGGGTTGCGGAAGCGTTAGAGGTGAACGAGGTCTTCCAGTCCTATAAAACCTTCCCAGGACCTACATTGGCTCTGCACTTGCCATGCACCTCCTCATAAAATACTTGCGGTCCCGCCCACGGTAGCACATGCCGGCCAATAGATGGAAAGAGGCAGCTTTATCGTGGACGATTCCTTTAAAGGAGGAATTCACGATTAGAATGAAGGTCGAAGAAAGGGAAACTGACCTAGTTGAGGGACCCACGGACCTCCTGAGGGTGCGAACTGACGCGCAATTCGCATGGAAAAATTTGACCTCGGCGACCTATCATGCCTCAAAGCTGGCGGGTCTGGCGATCTCCGCCCACCGATCATCTGATCACTCGCCGTAGTTCAATACGTGGCGAGTGATTAGATAGCTGAGAGAGCGTAGTGTTGAAGAGGGCACAGCGATGAGAGTCGCATCAATGCTCGAATCAACGGGCAAGGAAGGGGTACCATTTCTCGGGGTTCTGGCCGTTTCTCATAGTTCTTCCTTCTTTCATGTACCACTCACCATCCCTAGGTTGATTTGAAATGGGTTGCTTTTTATCGTGTTTAGTCGCTATTGAGTTCAAACCTTAATGAGCGCTTGTAGGGTTTATGTAGACCGTATTCAATCCTGGAAGACGGTACAAATTGGCATGCAGCTCTCCTTCTTACTTTATACCATTTCCAGTTAGAATTCCGCATTTTGGGAAACACCAAGTTAAAGGTATGCGCCGTTTCTTTTGAATAATACATGGCACTCAGGCAGAGGCGGAAGTTTCCTGCAAATTTCTCAGATGTAAAGCTTTAGTGCCCACTTTGTCGGCGACTGCTCTCATTTCCCAGAGCAGTAAGGAAAAGTCGTTATGTATTCATAGACAAAAACCCGTTTGCAATTTTGCAAAGTGCAGAGTCGTTTTGCGCAGCACTTTGGTTGCACTTATGCGAAAAAGTGCTCACAGCGAGGCGCTTGACGAACAGCAAAGCCCTTTAGAGGGCCACTCAAGTACAGCACAGTCGATAAGTGAGAAGCCGAACAGAAAAGCGCAGTTTGCACGGCAAAGGAAAGAAATCAGGCACTTCTTCAGGGGATTTTTTTACCTGATAGTGGTAAGGAGGGAGACGCCCTCACCGCCCAGTTGACCCAAATTCGGCGGATCTTTGGGCCCCGTTCACCTTCATTCATGAACCTTCATGGGTGGTTTCCCTACGCTTGCTGAACCTGGCACGTGTTGACTCGCTTCTACCCGAAAATCACACCATGTGATGGGAGAAATCAGCAGCTGGAATGACAATTGCAAGATTCCCAAAATTTCATGAAATTTCACTTTTTTCCAACTTTCCCATGTCTCCCCGCTATACGATGCCACTTCTGAGCACTCCTCCCCGACCCAAGTAATCACGAAAGACAACTGCAACTATCGCGCTGTTCCTGGGACAACGAACAATTTACCCCGGATCTTATAACCTTTGGAATGTGAGCGATAAGACAGCAATTTACAACAGGCGACGAACTGATGGACAGTCAGCTGAGCGTGACTGTGCGGAGATCCAAATTTCAGAGTTTATCTAAGATGGGATCAATAGGTTGGCCTTTTGAAAAACGGGAACAGTAAACCTCTTTCGGAGCTATCGAATACACGAGGGCTCTAGGATTAAGCCTAGGAGGGGCCAGCAACTCCGAGGAAGGTGAAAATGGCTCAGGCACCCTGGAGTCTCTTCTCCCCGCCTAAAGCTGGCCCCTTTCTCCACAAAAAGAAAGGGCTCACTCAACAAGACAGTTTCACAGCCACATGCCCCGGCTTTTTGCCATGGCGCCCATTTTTCCTAAAGGTTACTGCGTTCCTTTCTTATTTTAAAGAAAACCTACTGAGTAGATGACTTGTTGCAGTTATAACCTGTGCGCGCCCTGACTGTATACCTAGCTCTCAGGTGATGGATTATATTTACTCACCAGTTTAGCTGCGCACGCATTCGCGTGCATCACACGGGACTGCAGTAGTATTAAAACAGGGCCATCAATATTTTTGTAAGGCTTTCTGGCAATGTTCGCCCACCTCGCTCCGCGCTCCCACCCACCCTTCCGACCTCCCTTTCGTTGTCGTACTTTTCCACCTTTTTCCGGTCTCCGGGACATCTTGGGACCTAGTCGTAATGTTTCGTCGATAACCCCACCCACATTGGTGCATGCTCCGCCCACCAATAGTGTTGACCTCCCTTCCTTGCCAGACTCTAACCACTTTTTTCCCGGTCTCCAGGCATCCTGGAACCGAGCTATGATGTTTCGTAGATAATCCGCCCTTATTGCTGCATGCCCCGCCCACTAATAGCAGTTAACTTCATTTCCTTCGCTGACCTCTATCCACTCTTTCCCCGGTCTCCGGGAAGGAGTGGATAGAGGTCAGCAATCTCTGCGAAGAAAAAAGGCCGAAGTGCGACTTGAGCAAAATGTCTTTATTTTTTCTTGACCCCCCCCCTTCGGTATACAACTCTCAGCTGATTATATTTACCTATAATTATTGACTGTTGATTTAAGATAATCTACGGAGAATAAATTGCATATGCAAGATACTGACGAGAAAATCGGTGATAAAGATTAAGGACATGAATGGATGTTTCGAGGTCGAGACGAGCAGCTCTCAGCTCGTCGTGGAAGAAGCATGGAATTCAACCATAAACTCTACAAAGATGCTGTGGCTCTCAGCCTTGCTCTCTGAACGTTCCTTATTTCAGCGTGCTGTCCCCCTCCCCTCCCTACGTCCTCTAAAAGCCCTAACGTCAAGCTACTGAACATATGCTATTTCACAGCTAATGAAATCGATTCACCCGTGGCAACATCTGGTG
>MU883322.1:0-20371 GCA_036418205.1 Ostertagia ostertagi | reverse complement strand
TACGGATGGATCGTATATAGGGAAACAGAAGTTATCGTCGCTCTCATGATGAGAAGGCATCAATATGATGACAAAGTTGACGTGAAGGAGCGCAGTGTAGCCACAGTGAGCGTCATATGGTTTGATCTGATGTGGCGTTTACGGACAGAAGTGAAAAATTTGGGATAAGTAGGAAGTATAAGTTGCAGAGGGTGAAGTTCTTACGAAACGGAATCCCTCAATACATGCAGTAACATCTATCCTTACTTCTGTGTGATCCTGCTCTTTTTTTTATAGGTCTCTTATTTTTCATGGGTCTTCATGATCTCTTTTTCTTTTTTGAAAAATACACATAAATACCTGTTTAATGCCAGTGTTCCATCTACAATGATGCTTTGCAGGGGTACGAGACGTCACAGTGGTAATGTAGACTACATCATTGGTATATGCTTCATCATATACGGGATCACGGCTGAGGTCAGAATCAATACTTTATCAAAGTTGCGCCGCAAGAGCTGCGACAAGTTACGGTAGCACAGTAAAATGATTGTATCCAGCACCTATCTCCCAAGAAAGGCAGAAAAGACCAAGGATCCACTCGATGCAGGCTGTTGAGGAAATGGTCAACCGTAGAGGATTTCCTACTGGTTCGCACGTACTTTGACTGCTTTACAGCTCTTCCTCGTTTTTTTTTGAGAGTATCTCCTTGCCGAAAGTTCGACAGCGATTTTCTTCTCGTCCCCACGTGTAAAAAAGCAAATTAGCAATAAATTGGTTAAGCAGATAAAAATAATATTTAACGAAGAAGTTTTAGGCGGAAGATTTTGGGGGACACAGGGCGGATCAAAATTACGCAAAGCGACAAGCGCGTAGATCCCAACTCCACTCAACTTGTTTCTTGTCTCAGCACTGTACACTACTCCTTCAACGGGTAGACTTTGGAGAGATGAAATTCTTGTGGCTTGTTTTCTTCCCTATGATTAGTAGGCCCTCAGAATGAGCTCAAGGTATTAATGTAATATGGGATTTTCAGCTATTATACGTTCTGGTGTTACAAGTCATCGTACGGAAGCAATATCGCCGGCTGTCGTGCTACAAAATCATGCTCGTACTAGGTATATTCTTCTCAAACATACAATCTATACAGGGTGGGCGAAAATTACGTTGGCAAGAGGTTGACGCTGTCAACTTAACCGCACCCGGGACAGTAGTAAACCTCCCTCATTAGCGTTAATGTGTCGTCATTAGTTCGGATAAAAGTCATGTTTTGCTAACAAGTCTAAAGCGCTGCGCAACACAAGTAAAAAAGTTCGCCGTATAGCGTACGCGCATGCATGGTCCGCTCGAGTGGGAGGCTGGTATGAATCGATCCAGCACTGCAGAAAAAGTGAGTCCAACCCCAGGACCGATCTCTACTTCAGGGCAAGTACGTGGTCTTCTCAGGGAGCTCCCTCAGGCAAGCAGACCCGTGCAGGTTTATACTTGTGTCAATGAATATGGTTTCTGCTTAGGGTAGCGTGAGATGTAGCATGAGCAAGACTGACAGATGGTGAAAGTTCACCGCATCATCGTAGATTCTCCATTCCGTGTGGTGTTATATAGCCTGCGCATTGAAATAATGGTCAATGAGCACCTCATGGTTAAAGGGAGAATGAAAAGGAAGAGCAAGGTTGAATAAAGCCATAAAGAAAAGCGGAAATAGTAGAAACCAATCATACGGACAATTAAATTGTTCCAGATAGGCCAACTGAAAGAGAAGTAGGAAAGGTGTTCGGTGAAAAGCCTCAGAATTCGTGGCCTTACATTGAAGAAAGAAACTATGTTGTATAGTGCTACGAACAAAATGCAGTCTCCAAAATTTTCTGGAATTCACGTTGACCGGTCAACGATGATATGGCGGTAAGGCCGACTTTGTCGATTCTTGCGGAATCTAGGGCGGGATTTCCGTCGGATTCGTTAGCTTAGCGAATCGCAAAGTAATTGACGATCGGCTAATACAGATAGCAGCAGTAAAATTTTTCAATAGTCGCAACCTAAAGTTTTATATAGAGCGTAAGCGAATGGGATGCATGACAGAGGACCTTCGGAGAAGGTGCGAAAGTGAAGCGAGTAGAGCACGGGATTAGAGCTTACAGTCAGCCTACGCGAGAGGATTGAGCAAAGTGATATGAAAATCTGTAAGATAAGTCATGTATCTGTACAGATTTGTTTTGTCCAGATAACATGAGGGATCGCAGCAATGGGAATAAGCAAAGAGATAGGGAAGTTGGTATGGCGAGCGAAAATTAGACGTGAGAAATTAGCAAGTTGCATGCAAAATTTGTATAGAAAAAATAGCCAAAATCAACTCCTTCAAAATCAATCCATTTTGCTATTTTTTTATACAAATTTGATGCAACTTCTATCTCTCACACTAATTCGCGCCATCCACTTCCCTTCCCTTCTTATCCATTGCTGCGCTCCTCAATGTTTCTGGCGAAAAAAATCTGTAGATACGGACTATCTAACAGATTCCTTAGCGTCGCTTCTCCAATGCTTCGTCCGTAAGTGAGCTGTAGCTGTACATTCTCATTGCTCTTAGCTGCCTGCTTCACTTAATCGCACCTTTCTTCCGAAGGTGGTCCTTCTTGTCAAATGGCATTGTCCGGCGGTAAGTTGGCCGCGTTACGCTCCTAAAGGATAAAATTTAGGTTGCGGCTATTGAAAAACTTTATCTGCATCTTTTAGGCCGACGTCATACTTTGCGATTCGCTAGCTAACGAATCGAGCGGATCGCTAATCGAATCGCAAAGTCGGCCTTAGCCATATTCGTGACGCGTCAACGTAATTCCAAGAACAATTTGGACCTCGGCATTATTTTTTCTGGGCGACCATATAAACTATCTCTTCTTGCTTTCAATGTAAGTCCACGAGATCGAGCTTCTCACTTGAACTTGAGGGTGATGGGGAATCACACCCTCTCTACTTCTCTCTCAGTTTGGTTCTATCTATCCTGACACATGTTAGTATGTCCGTATAGATTGGTTTCTATATTTTCGCCTTTCTTTATGGCTTTCAATTCACCCTTCGCTCTCCCTTTCATTTCTCCTTGTATCATGAGGTCTCATGACCATTTATTTCAATGCGCAGGCTATAACACCAACGAATGAGAATTACGGATGGATCGTATATAGGGAAACAGAAGTTATCGTCGCTCTCATGATGGGAAGGCATCAATATGACGACAAAGTTGATGTGAAGGAGCGCAGTGTAGCTGCAGTGAGTCGTCCATAATGGTTGACATCTGATGTGGCGCTTAGTCGTACGATGAAGGTGGAAAAATATTGGATAAGTAGAAATAATATTAGTTCAGAGGTGAAAGGATCTTTACGAAAGCGGAATTCCCTCAATCAGGCAGTAACATCTACTCCGTACTCTGTGTGATCTCTCCGTTGTTTTATAGGTCGTCTTATTTTTCATGTCTATCCATGTGATCTCTTTTTCTTTTTTGAAAAATACACATAAATACCTGTTTAATGCCAGTGTTCCATCTACAATGATGCTTTGCAGGGGTACAAGACGTCACAGTGGTAATTGTAACTACATCGATTGGTACAGTGTGCTTCCATCCATTACTGGATCGACGGGCTGTAGGTCAGAAATCAATATTTTATAACCACAGAGTGCGTCGCAACGAGCTGTAAAGCTTAACGGTAGCACAGTAAGGAGTGAGGCGAACTTGTAGTTCCAGCACCGGCGTATGCTCTCCAAGAATAGGCAGAAATAAGAGGCCAAGTGATCCTACTTTCGATGCAGGCTGTTCAGAAAATGGTCAAGTCTCGTAGGGAGAGGAGATTTCCGTACTGGTGTTCGTCGGCGCGGTGAGCTTTTGACTGCTTAGCAGTCTCCCCCTTTTTTGAGATTATCTCCTTGCCGAAAGTTTCGACCAGCGAGTATTTTCTTGTCTGCGGCCCCACTGGTTTTAAAAAACAAATTAGCAAATTAAATTCGGTTAAGCAGTTGATTACAAATAAATTTTTTAAGCTGGAAGAATTTTAGGGCGGAAGGAGGGTTTTGTGGGCGCCACTGGGCGGTTCAAGAAAGTTACGCCGAAAGCGACGTACAGCCGCGGTAGACCCCAACTAACTCAACCTGTTTCTGTGTACTCAAGCACGTGAGCACTACTCCGTCAACGTCCAGACTTTGTGAGAAATAAAATTCTTGTGTGGTAGTTGTTTCTTCCCATGTGATTTAGTAGGCCTCATGAATGAGCTCCCAGTATTAATTAAATGGATTTCGTTATACGAACGTTCTGGTGTTACAAGTCATCGTACGGAAGCAATATCGCCGGCTGTCGTGCTACAAAATCATGCTCGTACTAGGTATATCTCTTCTCAAACTTTCAATCCATACAGGGTGGGCGAAAATTATGTTGGCGAAGCAGTAGCGCTGTTAACTTAACCGCACCCGGGACAGTTGGAACCTCCCTCATTAGCGTTAATGTGTCGTCATTAGTTCGGATAAAAGTCATGTTTTGCTAACAAGTCTAAAGCGCTGCGCAACACAATAAAAAAGTTCGCCGTATAGCGTACGCGCATGCATGGTCCGCTCGAGTGGAAGGCTGGTATGAATCGATCCAGCACTGCAGAAAAAGTGAGTCCAACCCCAGGACCGATCTCTACTTCAGGGCAAAGTACGTGGCCTTCTCAGAGAGCTCCCTCAGGCAAGCAGACCCGTGCAGGTTTATACTTGTGTCAATGAATATGGTTTCTGCTTAGGGTAGCGTGAGATGTAGCATGGCAAGACAGACAGATGTGAAAGTTTCAACCGCCAACCAATGCGGCCAGAAAGAAATGCTCTACAGCAGTAACGTTGACAGGCTTCAGTTCCGAGATCTTACATTTGGGAAGTGTGCCCATAGAGAATGCTGTAAAAAAATTACGAGGTCATGCAATTTTTAATCAAGAATAATGTCGACCCAAACAATTTCCAGAACAAAAATGGCAGGTGGACTGCCGAGGAAGCCCTACGGGGGGGAGGGAGGGGGTTGGCACATATGTTGAAGTTGTTGAGATATATTTATAAGAATGTTTTGATGTGTTATGGAGTCGGTCTGGTGGAGTGTTCGTTTTCGATCATAATTGGTCTCTTAGTATATCCTCCAAAAGCTTAGGTTGAAGTGGCGAGATGAGGTGGTGACAAGTGTACCCACCGCGAGTATCGATTGTATAAACTTCTAGGAAATAATCTCGCGCAGGTTAGCCAACTTCCACAGTTGCTTAGTTCTTGATAAAAGCAAAAGTCTCTACAAAAACACACTTGTCCCAAAAGAGTCGTACTTTAAGTCTTGAAAACTCAGCTAGTCTTTAAAAAGCTCATTTCTGGAAGAATTTCCTGCCGTTCCTCTGTCATATGGAAAATTCTATGAGAGTTCATCCCGTGCTCACGTCTCAATTACTTTTAGGTCTCTACGATATGTGCGCGATCGGAGTGAACTCTTTGCTGACCGGGTACTTCTGGTTGATCGGTGCGAACTACTGTCTGATGCCTTTATTGATGTATGTTACTGGAGCCGCTGGCTTAGGTGAGATTATCTTATAAATAAAAAAGATGCGCTCAAATTTTATCGCAGAAAACCATGTTATGGAAACCACTTCCCACCCCCTTCCAGTAGTGGCACTTCAGTGCATGTTTAGCCTACCTTATAACTTAGACCCAAGATAAGAATTAGCCCATAGTTCTCCTCACTTCGGTTTTGACTCCCCGGCCCTCCTAATCTTAAACGTCGTGAAGGGGAAAAGACAAGTCAAAAGTAAAGACAAACCTCCTCGCATATAGGGATGAGATCGATACTTAGAAGCTTAAGGGAGGACAGCTCATCGTTAATGCGTGATGTACCAGGCGGAAACTCCCCAAGCAACCCATAAATGTTCAGCCTCCTTCAGTAGGCAGCCATTTCGACGAAAAAGCACCAACTGGTTTTCTTGGTAAGGCTGCAACATCTTCGCGTTAGCACAATAATTCCGGGAAAGCGTTAATCTGTGGACTGACGAAGAGTTCAAGGCCGTGAACAGACGCTTGGGAAAGCCTGTCCGCATATTTATTCTACGCAAATTCGCGCTTCGTCAACCAGTAATAAATCACCGCTAGTAATCAGATAAATGTATAGTGAAGCTCCTTGATAACATGGTTTTGTCGAACCAATCAAGCAACGCAGACTTGCCTCGATTCTGCTAATTAGTTACTTTGGGATCACTATGAGTATGGGATCCGACAGGCCGCTGATCACTGCGCTGCGCGCTATGAATTGTCAGTACTGCCTCCTTACTGTATTTTCTAGAAGTTTCCTACAGTCTTAGCCGCTTCTTTTTAAGCGGGAATATTGCGCTGTTCGAAACTAATGAAGAAGAAGTGAGCTGAGAAATGGTCGGAATTATCACTACTTACAGGTCTATGGTGCGGTGCATGCATGATTTGCTTCGTTCTAGTCATCAATCGATTACTGGATCTTTGGGACAAGCACACGATGCAAATGGTAAGCTCTTTTTCTCACATTACATTGATGTCTTAGTATGAGTTATTGCTCTCTACAATGGCCCTAAGTTGTAATCTAGTTGCTCTACCAGTGCTGAAAAGCAGAAAATGGTAAGAATCTTTGAAGGAACCATCCAACAAGAGCTTTTCAATATGCCCTCTATTAATCGTTGGCATGAGCGACAGACCCTCCGATAAAGACGAGAAAAAGAAACAAAAACTGCGTCTGTTCCGCTAAAGAATCCGAAAAAGTAGGAGGGCTGCTACGCTTTCAAGTACCTACCATGCATCTGTAATGAAAAATGTGACGGCAGGAACGCTTCTACTTGCTTCTTGGGGTGCCGTCATAAAAAATTCCTGGCCCTTGTGCCTTCGGCAAGAACATTCCATTCTATCACTGCATTCTATTCTATCGATTATTTTATCTCTATTCTCCGAATTCGACTAGTTCAACCCGATTCTTTTCATGAATCGCCTGGTACTTGGACGCCCCAACGTGCTATTCTTTCCATGCGCTTCCTTGTCTCCATCCGACCTCGACCGTCAGTAGAGTGTGGTTTTCCTGAGTTCACAACCGACATATACATTTCGAAAAAAAAGGAAGCCTTTTTTTAGAAAGAGTCCTCATAGCGACGGTCGATTTGCGGGGCTGACTAAAGGATTTATTCAGTGGGTCGTCGGAGTCTGTAGAGGAGTAACGGTTTCTTATATCATGAATACGATATAATTACTATAGCGTACATTGAATGTACATAATAAAAGATAGACGACGGCAGCGATGTTCTTTTTATTATCATCGGCTACATCGACACTAACGGCAGCTCGACGAGAAGCACGAAGACGACGAAACCTGCTTAGTGATAAAGATGTGGTCGCGATGATATGACGCAACGCCGTTGTCTGAAAGACCATACATATAAAGTTTTGATTGCGCGTGGTGTGGCCTCACAAAAAATGCACGAATTATAACAGAAATGAGAACATCTCACAGCAAATCAACCATCCTGCTCTCAAAGGACGGACCAAATCTTGTCGATGGCTTTCACGAAGGCAGCCCACGAGTGACTAGGTGGAACCCATTTTGGCCAGCTATGTCGCGCAAATTTACGTGGTTACTAGCGGTCCTCTGAGGCGTTCATGGCAATTTGTGAGCGCCCATCTCCGAATACGGAGTGGATGACACAATGACATCAAAAATGAGGACGCCACGAGAGCTGTGCTGCTGCGGTGGAGGGAATGTAGACCGCAGCAATCCGTTGTACACGGTCAACCTGTAGTAGGTGACGGGAATACGCCGGGTAGGTGGAGTACAGCATCCTTCTATCCAAAATGTAGCATCGAGAATACCGCTGGGACCTAGCGTAGAGCGCGACTGGAAATCTTTTTGAATAGAGTCGGATATCGGATAGAAGTCACGACATTTCTCTTCACCCTCGAAGTAATTGCATCATTTACAATAACTTAAGTCGGTTCTATCATCTATCATTCTCGTCTTGACAAGCGCAAAGTAGCTGTCACAAGGTTCAATGTCATCCTTGGCACGAAAATATTTGGTTATATGCCTAAAGCTTTATGAGGATTTATTTCACTTGTATTTAGTTGTTCAAGGACGCACGTACCTACGTCATTCTGCTGATTCCATTCTGTTACAGCCTCTATTTCACGCTTTTCACACCACCCCTGCTGTTCAATTCAGATCACACTGCCTGGTTTTTCAGTTCCTTCGCAGACAACCACAATATCGACGAGGTATGGTGATTTTCTTCTCTGATGTATTCAATCGCGTATCTAAGAAATAGAAACCTTGAGGGATCTAATCGTGATGGCTTCAGTTTTCACCCTATTGCGTACCGCAGCGTTTCCACGCGGCTATTTACCGTGTGCCGCATGGATATATTTATTCATTTTTTGAATTATGTGCATCTACCATATAAATGCCGTACAGATATATGTATTTTGGATATTTGTAATATTTCATGTATATTTGACCAGTGGACTTGTTATTAACACATGAAGGATGGTAGGTTTGGTTACAGATCTGCAATTTAGGAATTAAGAATTCGTAGTGAAGTATAAGGAATGAACAATCGAACGAAAAAGGTTCAAATGAGTTCTATTATTTTCGATCCTTGAAGCCAGTTCTAGTGAGTACCGTTTTTTTCAAAAATCCCACCGCACCATGGTTGTTCTATAGTGTAGAACTTGATTCTGAGGCCAGTCGGCACGGGTTACGCAAACTACCGTCTAATTTTTTGCTCACAGAATATCGGCCGTTCGAGAGTTGGGAACGAATGTGGTAGTAAGCTATTGAAAAGCAATTCTAGCCTTTCTCTCTATTTCAAGCTTTCACATTCAATGACAATTTCTAACACCAAACTCGTCGCACAGACCCGGTCTCGACAAAACACCAGGGTTTTTAAGGCAATATTTATATAGTACTGGTATTTTAGAAATATTATCGATTTCTCCGTATTCGCTTCCGGTTACCTGAAGTAAGTCTCTATACCTCCGGAATGGACAGATCTTCTGCAGGGGTTCGAGAAATAGCTACTCCTATTCTCGCTCACAGGCAGACGAGCTGTTTGATTGTGTTCCATTGCGACAGAAACTCTTCGAGACCTCGGTCGACCACGGCTACAAATTTCACATGCTGCTTACCAGCATCAATTGATCGTCTTGAAAGGATTGTTTGTGCGACTCCACGAGCAATATCTCGAAGACACGTGCGAAGAAGCGCTGGGAGCGGCTCGCTCAATCCGTCGTTTGCTCGCTGGAACTGCTGCCAAGCACTTCTTTTTGCAACGATTTAATTGCACTCGTCTCAGCAGGAGGGCTTACAGGCCTGAAAATGGCTAACTCCTAATCAGCCCATCATGAAAACTGCATAGAAAGCAAAGATGCTGAAAGACTTCGTCTTGATTCCGTAATATTTATCGAATATTTCCTTCGATGAGGAGAGATATTCTGCTTTATGGCCAGTCTGGAATAGGAATGACAACCGGACCAGTGCTCAAAAGCCAATCAGTCATTCAGTGGTGCTTTTCGCAAAGATCATGCGAGCAGGAATCATTCAAATTCGAAGACGCCTCGACCTCTGCTGCTCGAGTTATAAAAATGGATCGTAAAAATCATCTCGAATACCCTCTGCTTGATTGATGCTCCGAAGCGAAATGACCCTCAATAGTTTCACAAGAATGCTGGGTTGTGAACAAAACTTTCGCCCCAGGCGGGACTAGAACCCGCACCTCTCGCTTTCCGGGCAAGTGCGCTACCAGTTACGCTACCGGGCACCATTTCTAGTCCCGCCTGGGGCGAAAGTTTTGTTCACAACCCAGCATTCTTGTGAAACATTCGCAACGCGAACTGCGGCGTTAAAACAGCAGTTACAAACAAAACCCTCAATAGTTAATACACGCCCAGAGCGGGGAACCCACCCATAGTGCACAGATTGTTCAAAAATCGATGCCGACAGAAGTATCGTGGAATTCATCATATTAGAGAAGTGGCAACATAGCTCTCCCAACTCAAGTCCTGTGGAATGCTCTGTATTGAGTGTGCTCGAAGGCAATACATGCTACAAGCATAACAGAACATCGACTAGTTGAGCAGTCGTTCTAGAGAGCCTTGGACTTACTCGACAATACCTGGCACAACAGAGTCGACGACTTTCTAGGGAGTTTTCGTTTATTTATGAACGCAGAAACCGGCTACTCCAAAGAGCAATAATGTTTATTGTTCAGTAACTTTCTTCCAATATGGTTGTGTCTATTTGGGACTTCACGGCCAAAATGCTTTTTTATGACCAATTTATGATTGTTACTGTATTTTTTGCCCACCAAGTAGAAGATAATAACTTACAGAGGCCTTATTCTCCTTCGGTTCACACCCTCTCAGGGGGCGGGCCGACAAGCAATTTGCAGCGAAGGATTTGCTCCCGGCGACCTAGCACGGCGCCCTCAACGTGCCCACCGCAACCAAATGGCACAGGTTCCTTAGCCGCCTAGTAGCAGAGAGAGTGTTGAGGAGGGCGAGCAACGATGCGAGTCGCATTAATGCGAAAACCAATGGGCAGATAGAAGTCATATTATATTTGAGGCTCTGAGCCGTTTCTCATGATTTTTTTCCATCCCGGCACCAGTGACCACCTTTATTCTAATAGGCTGCCTCCTGATCGTGAACTTCGCCTTCAAGCTGATCATGTACGTAGCAGATTAGGGGCACTGCGCTGGGCTCCAGATCTAGCAAAGACCGAGGACCCTCAATCTATCACGATGACTTGATCATACGAAAGACGACGAAACAAGTGGATGACGGTGGAACAATCGACTAGTAGCCTTCTTTCGTATGCATACCAACCGTGCCGACTGCGGCTGCTGCGAAACGACTTTGGCGTCCTTGTATTGAAGTAGATGATGAAGCGACTCCCTCTATCTATTACATTATCTTTAACACTATTTCAGTTCTTCAACTATCCACACACTACCAATAACCTGCTCATAGTTGTGCTCACATGTTTACTGTATGTGCAGTACTCTAGACTACTACTTCGTCACTCGAAAGTGGGTGCAGGATTGTCGTGGGCACAGAAATCGGTGAGACTTTGGGATCCTTTAAAGTGCAAACGCGTGTTCAATAGTGGTGGATAATTGGGATTATCCGTATTTCCACATGCTGTTGGGTTGATCGTGAACTACGAAATGACTCCTACCTTCAGGATTTTCTTGTTTTTCCTATTTTTCTTCGCAAATTTATACTCGTTTAGTTTTTCTTGCAATCGTCGTCAATTTGTATGGCTAATTTGATTGCGGCGCTGATCTACGTCTACATGCAGTTCTTCCCAACGCCGTCATATTTCGTTCTTGTTGGCCATATCTGCTGGCAGCTTGGTCATGGTACGATTGCGTATGCTTTAAAAGAAGTTAATTCGGGCTGTATTCGAAATTCCACGTGCTAGCAGTGGTGTGTGAGATCTGCATATGGTCATTTAGGTATGCCTCAAAGGCAGAATGGTATGATAAACTGATTGCTCTTTGGGAATGAAAGAAAAGGGCAGTATATTAGGTTATGAGAAAAGTTCTTGCCGTTTCTGGTCCTAAATCTAAATTAAATATCTGAACTAAATCAAAACCTTAGTAAAGACGTACTTAGTAAAAACAGTTACAATCTACTCTTCTTTGCTAGCATTTACTGAGTTTGACCAATCTGAAAGTACCGGAGCTCTGGTGGTGGCGAGTTTGGTAGAGGTCGTTTCACCTTCATTCAAGGTGTTATCCAGACGGGTGAAAGAATGGCAGCGAATGGGTGTATCATCTAAGAGTGGAACGTTTGGAGCGTAGTTCAGTACTCAGAGTTTTTCTGCAGCATCGGTTCTGCGCTCCGCGGCTGGGATGCACCGCGTAAAACAGTCGGCCCATTCATGGCAACACTTGTTGGGTGCATGTGTCAAGATTGCGAGGTATTTTAACAAATTCTGAAGAATACTGTCTCCCAATACTACATTGCGACGCATAATTATAGTTCCACCTACAAATTTCCCAAAAACTTGAATCTGGGATGTTTTTGAAAAAGGCTCTACAGACAAATTGTGACACATATAAACGCGAATCTGAATATTAACACGGAAATCCAGTTTGAGAAAGCAACAATTTTTATCCTCATTTTTTCGAAAATACCCGCTTTGCCTATGACGCAAAATCATAGTTCCACCTCATGTTTCTCCGCTGCATTTTGCTTTTACCCAATCAAATTTTGAAATTATTACCAGTCCACGTTCCAGTCCAGTATTACCCATTACATAAAAGCATTTATGATGGTGATTGAGAGCTCGTGTTTATTCATTATATTCCACATGAACGGAAGTCGCACCGTTCTCATGGTTCCTGAACATGTTATGATATGTAGCTTTATGGAAATGAACCTTACTTGTCTTCTTTGGTTCAGTTCTCCATCAACAACGAAGTTGAAAGCAGCATAATGCCCTAAGTAACATCGAGTTTTTCAGGATTTCCCGCTTTTGTTTACCTTCTGCTGAACCGAACAATCCAGCGTGAGGCGCTTCTATTCCTGGGATTTCGCAAACGTCAGATTATTGTGAGACCAAGTATTGCCGTCGCATCGAAGACAGTGGTGGCCACCGATGGTTGACGAGGACGAGTACCACAAATGCAAGACTCGAGACATATGATCAAACGAGTTGCAATTGTGCTACCAGTCAGCGAGATTTCTTCTTAGATTACTCTTACTTTTTCTGATCTTACTTGTGTGAAAACAAGCTATCTCACAAGTTTTGTATAGTTGAGACGGAGCGGATGTGTAAATGATTATCTCTTAATTCATTCAAATGCAATGTGTACGGCAGTGCTTGAATTGCTCTTGCGCTCTGATTTCATCGCGTTATAAAGGATTGTTCCAGGCCTAAAGAACAGTATCACGAACGATTTTCGTTGTAGAAGGTATGGTATGTATGGTATGTAGAAGGTATGGGTTCCATGAATTCCTTCCTGAGTGGATTGAGCGTAATTCGGACTTCTAAAATAGAATTGCAGGCCATAGAATTATTCCATTTACAAGTACTACATTATTAGTTGCCAATTTGACCGTGAATGATGAAGAAAAACAAGTTTATAAGCTGTAAGTTTGTTTTAATGGATAATAAGAAAGATACAGCTAAAGTAGTTGATGACATGCTTGAGTAGAACTTCTATTGAACAAGCTGGTTGTTTTACACTTGTATACTTTCCTTTCGCGCTCCAATGCAACCGAGTGTGTGTCATATGCTGATTACAGGGTGGGGCAAAATTACTGGTGCACCAATATTTTGCTGGCATTTCGAGACTAGCTTTCAGAAATCGATTCTAATCACGAATATTATTTGTAGAAAAGATGACAATTCAAAACGTATAACAGTTCTCAAAATGATCGCCTCTAGCCTTTACACAGTTCTCTGAGCATTTGGCATACGCATGCCATGTGGCACGCAGGTATTTTTCATCAATTTTGTCCCAGGATTCCAAAAGCGCCGTCATGAGAAGGTTCAAATTTTCGGTAATTGATAGGGCAGACTTTTTCCTTTAGGATAGCCCATACTTGGGAAATACAGTAGCGGTCAAAAGTCTTCGCCGGAAATTCTTTTTCGACTGTAACTTTTTTCCGCTGAATCAAATCAGTTCAAATTTTAATATGTTTTGGAGACAGTCCTACTTCACTTAAACGGCACATTTGTTTCGGATTGAGAAAGAATTAAGAATGGAAAAAATCATTTCACTAGAAATTCTCGAGTATGAGCAAATTCCAAGTAAGTTTCAAATTACTCTAGCAAGCTTACAATTCAACAAAACAATCTTACGCATGATGAATAACACTGGGCAGGTCCAATACTTTGTTAATGATCTTCTGGGTTCGCTGAAATACTAACAAGGCCTAAGTAAGGAATCAGTCATTCAATCAGTCAAGGAATCAGTCATCCGTCATATACACTGAAACACTTAGAATAGCTAACACTTGTTCCGTTTTTGACACCTTTACTGATAAACTAACAGAATTCATAAGAGTGTTACTAGGAAATGGGTTACCATGAGAACTTTATTATAACTAATATAGTTAAGTGCATTTATAAAAATAAGTTTATATGTTACAAATTTTCAATTGCTAATAATTATAAAAATATTAGTAAGTTAGTGGAAGGAATACTTCGTCACTAAAGTGCTATCTAATTGTTAGTGGAACAATTACAAACACCCACCTTTTACACTTTATAGTTTTACATGTTTAATCAACTTATTTTTCATTCATTTAGTCAATATACAATTCATTTCATTGCATGCTCCTCTGCATGAAAGTACGTCACATCAAGGTTTATTCGTCTTTCCCCTGTGTCTTTATTTCGCCAATCCCAACTCACTGATGAGCTCCGGGGATTGACGAAATAATAAGGTTCGTCTGAGGAAGGAGCGAAACGAACCGTATCTATTATTTTGTTTATAATGGTTTTTCTTTCTTAATTGAAGGCACGTCACTAGGGCAGTTTCCTCCACTTCTCTTGAAATTTGACGAGTTTCTCGTCCATATTCCCGGGTCTTATTTCCACCAAAGGTTACTCTTTCCCATAATGTTCGGGACATTGGTGTGAATTGTTCCCTTCGTTGAAAGCGCGCCATGCTGTCGAAACCAATCCTTCACAGTGAAGGTGCGATGCTTTTGGTCGCTCTATAGCTAGAAGGCGAACTCAGTCACGTACAGTTTCATACGAGCGGATACGAAACTCCTTCTAGAATCTATCTGATACGTCGGCATTCACCACTTCTCTAATCCTGTGCAGTTGTAAAACTTCTTTTACGGACTACCACACGCGAGCCTCCGCCAAGTTTTACATACGGCAGTTAATTCCTTGGATCGAAACGTTTTTCCTCAGGACCCACACATTCCTATTTCAGTCGCCGGCAAACATCTTGAATTTACTCTCGTTGGTCCGCAGGACGTTGTAGCCCTATGGGGATCCCCACTTTAGGTGTGCGTAAGCCCATTTCGCCCCCGACCAGTTCACCGCCGACTAACTTCGCAGTATTCGCAATCATGTGAAGGCAGCCTATACAGTTGGGTTCTAGAAGGAGCTCTTATCCACATGTATGACAGCTGCCCGCGACTGAGCTCGCCTTCTAGCATTAGTGCGACCAAAAGCATCACACCTTCACTGTGAAGGAGTGGCTTCGCCAGCATGGCGCGCTTTCAACGAAAGGAACAATTCACACCCATGTCCTGAGCGCCATCGGAACATTATGGGAAAGAGTAGGGATACCTTTTGTGGAAATAAAGCCGGAAATCTTATATACCATACATTACTGTTATATTTATCTGGGGCGAGGACGCAGTTGAATTTCACAGAGAAGTGGAGCGAAGCTGCCTTAGTTGATAGTATTTCAGCGAACCCAGAAGATCATTAACAAAGTATTGGACCTGCTCAGTGTTATTCATCATGCGTAAGATTGTTTTGTTGAATTGTAAGCTTGCTAGAGTAATTTGAAACTTACTTGGAATTTGCTCATACGCGAGAATTTCTAGTGAAATGATTTTTTCCATTCTTAATTCTTTCTCAATCCGAAACAAATATGCCGTTTAAGTGAAGTAGGACTATCTCTAAAACATATTAAAATTTGAATTGATTTGATTCAGCGGAAAAAAAGTTACAGTCGAAAAACAATTTCGGCGAAGACTTTTGACCGCTACTGTATATCGGTCTTTCCGAAGAATTGGAGAACCATTCGTCATAATTGGTGGAGTTGAGGGTTTGCTCGGTGCACTGTTTCTGGACCATTCACGGTCAGTGTCCTGAAGCAAACCCCTTTGGTGAAATTATTAGTAATCCTCTCAAAGTGAAGACACGCCCATGGTTTTGAACAAATACCGAGTTTGAACGCTGTTTGAACAAAATTTGGGATTTGAAAAATCGTCGAGAACGGTTTCGCATAGCGCTCTTGGAGGTTGATTGGTGCATTTCACAAAGTGGAAGGCTTAACCAATTTGTGTTCAGGGCGTATTAGTAGCAGAGTGTTTAACCCATAACGGACGGCGTGCGCCACAAGGTGGCGCACGACTATTTCTTTTGTTTTTGGAATGTTTCTAGCAATCTTAATATACCCATATATACTCTCAGCAATGTGGAATAACATATCTTCCCAGGACCTGGACGGCTGGATTTTTGACAAACCTACAATAAATTTTACATACATTTTGTCTTAATTTACATAAGTTTACTATTTGATGGGTGGCTTACCCATGGTTCGCACGTCCCGAGACCCCTTCCCCTAAATATAGCCACATCCTTGCTCGGGGTTGTTGTTTCGCATTTTTCGATAATGTCACCTACAGCTTCCATTCATTCTTTGCACCCTAGTTTTAGAGCGGAAAGGCGGGCTACGAACTTGTCGTCAACGGAAATCTCTTTTTTGGATGATGAGACTCCGACACCTACTTTAGCCCCGTCTTACCCCTGCTGTTCACATAAGCCTACATAAACCCTACCCTGGGTGGCGGCGTGCGCCACATGGTGGCGCACGCGAAAAATACACTGGCCGTCCGTTATGGGTTAAAATATACTTTGGCCGTCCGTTATTAGGTTAAGCTACATACCATGAAAGAATTAGACAAGAAAGTGTACAACAAGATTTCAAAAAAATCCATTATATTTAGGTGCACCAGTAATTTTGCCCCACCCTGTACTATAGCACTCCATAATTGTGCTTCGCTGACTACGAACGAGTGCATGGCGCACCTCAAAGTAGAAGAGCCTACTGCAGAACTGTCCATATTTGGCTGTTAACGTACACAATTATGCTCTCGAGGGAGCCAATGTCTTCAAACACCCAAGTCAGTAAAAGCGGGGAGAGAGAACTCAATCAGTCCTGACACTTTACACCTCCTAGCTGACATCCCCTCCCCCCCCCCCCCCCCCCCACCTAATTTCCACTCATTTGCCGACAGGGAAACCATCCACGATTGTGTGCGCTGACTGCTACTTCAACCCGGTAACTCATCTTAAACAGAAATTGTTTATTAAATTTGAGTCTTTTATATATTATATGTGGAATATGCTTACAATGCCACCTTTATTTTCACATCAGCGCATTAAAAAAAAAGCATGAGAATAAAGGAAATCAGTTCCATCTGAAAATTCAACATCGCCAGAGTTGAGCTGCTTTCTCGCTTAGGTACACTCTGCTAGCAAATTGACTTGATCTCTAACAATATACGCCATTCTTCGATCTTTCTGAGTTATGCTGATCACTGGGTTGCCAACATCTTTTTGTTGCGTGCGCTACGACATTCATGAACGGTTCCCGTTTTTTTTTTCGACATTTCTTCTATTTTACCGGTGAGCTACGGGATTTCAATTATTGCGTAGAATCACCAGCTTACATTACTTCACTTTCTGAAGAACTAGATTTGATGACTCAGTTTACACTTTTACTATTGTGTGCATTGGGAATTTTTCAACCTCGGCACTGCCTTTCCCCTCCCTGACTAGAAGATACTGGAAGATTGCAGGAGAAGCGGTTGAAGCTGCAGCTGCAATGCATGTGCACAGGGAAACACGCTATAGAACCATGAACTTTCATTTAGCAATTCAGACGGGCTTACTTCCTTGAATTTTCACGATTTGAAAAAAAATTGTAAAATTTGGGACTCTGCAATATTTTTGGTTCCCAACAGTTGCTTATGTTACCTTGAATGTCGAAACTACCTCGATGTAAATTTCAAAACAATCTAGGAGAAAGCGACACTTTCTTTGCAACTTCCAATCTTTGCTTTATTTGGATGAGAATTTGCTAAATGAGATAGTGAGAATTCAGATGACCAAGTGTTTGTTTGTTCATGAGAACTAAAACCATATTGAAAAAACGCTTATTTCAAAAGTCCTGATCAATTTTCGCTCAGGTTCCCCTTCACTTTCGTTAGACTGTTGGAAATTGCAGTATATTCCTTTCATAAAAACCTATGAAACAGATCCATAAACTTGAAATATAATTGCTTCCGTTGATGCTTCATAAAGCAATCAATATCCTGTATGAGATGAATTTACCGGTTGAGTCACCATCAGTGGTTGCAGTCAATTAGGAGTGTCTACATACGACAACCAGGTAAGCAGTCGGTGAGGTAACAGACAGCGAAGGGAGGTGTGAAGATCACTGTGTATGCGCCTGTTGTCACCTTGATCGTTCGATTGTAGACATCGAAGCTGGCGCAGCAACGTCTCCATTCGTCCCTGTCGCGTGCAAGAGTTGTCCAGTGGACCCTCCTCGCTCGAGGGACACGATGTCCTTCATTCCTTTCGTTCAGAGCTTTCGTGAAGAAGTCTGACCATCGGGCCGGCGGTCGTCCAGGTGTTCGTTTGACGTCCCGAGGGATCCAGTCGGTAACCGCTCTGGTCCAACGGTCATCGCAAAATCGCATGACGTGTCCGGCCCACCTTATCTTCGATTCCTTGGCGAAAACGGCAGCGTCCCTGATCTTCGATCGTTGGCGTAGTTCGGCACTCCGGATTCCCCTCTGCACTTGCGTGTATAGGGTTACTCCTAGCATCGTCCTCTCGACAGCGCGTTGGATAACGCTGACCGCATGCTCGTCCTGCCTGCGCAGAGTCCAAGTCTCTGAGGCGTAGGTTAGGGCAGGAAGGACAGCGGAATCGAAGAGGTGGGCACGGAGCCGGATGTTCTTCGTCTTCTTCACTACTCCCTCGATGTTCTTGTACGCTCCCCAAGCCGCTCGTTTCCTCCTGCTCAGCTCTGGAGCTAGATCATAGTCGCCTTTAAATACGAGAAGAAGTAATCCCAAAAATGACATTAAAATTCTGCACCGGTATCTGTTCTTGCAATTGATACTGACGATACTACATCACACCGTTTTTGATGCTATCATTGAGTGTATGTGTAAGTAGAGAATCGAAAACAAGCTGCAAAAATCATTGCAATGAAATGATCTTGCTTAGTATGTAGTGTAGATTTCATAGTAGGATTATGCTCAGAAATGAATAAACAAGTAGTACTTGTTCGTCAAACGATCCAGTATTTGCAAGGCTTTGTGGTTCAGCCAGTTCAAAGGTATTCAAATTACCTTCACAGAAGCAAGGGTTCTCTTCAAAGTTTGCATTTACCATAGACATGCGGCGATGGCAGATTTTCAGATGGAAAGTGTCTCATGAAATTATCATGAAGTTAATTTGCACTGGATTGTATCAGTTGTGTAGAATTTTTTCGAGAGGTCTTTTTGTATTAACTGCACTGTTTCTGATCTTTCGCAGTCTTTGGTCTGGTTGCCCTGAGAGTGCATCGTTTTTCAGGCCACGCGTGCGGCGCCGTCTTCTTGAAGAAATCGGGAAGAGTTCGCCAGAGCCGGAATTCGGCCACGCGCTATCAAATATCACTTGTGGTTCTGAGAGGACCGTCCGCTTTCGCAACTCCACGGAACCGGATGTGCACCTCAATGTCTGTTTGTCCAGGAAATCATTGGCCTCAAGTCAACGCCATGAGCAGTGATAAACCTGACGCCCCTGCCTGATAAGAGGTGCGCCAGGTGCGAACACATGCGGCGATACCCATCAAAAAAAAACGACGTACCCAAAGCTTTCTTGAGCGATAGGCTTTTTTGAGCTCGCGCACCGATTGTCGAAGGAATTGTATTATGTTCAGATCGATTAATATCTATTAGAAGCACATCTTTCATAAGTTTCTCAGCTTGGGAACTACCAGAAATATAGGTCAATGAAAAAAGGCTGGATCACAGAAGACGCCTCGAGAGGTAGAATCAGCTCCTCCCTTGGCGACAACATGGCCAGCTCCATGTTTCAGATGTTTGCTGACTTTTAGGAACGAAACTTTTCCGGCCGATTAGTCGAGGTAAGCATGAAAAACTGCAGAGCGGTGCATAAATACGGTGAAAAAAAAGACAGCTAGAAGTCGATGTCAGCCATAGCATTATTGACCGTATATCAACAAACACGCAGGTAGTTCAATGACGCAATAGGTCTCATGACGAATGGGAAAGCTTCGCAGTGGATTGGATAGGAGGCCTACCCAATAAGACGATAGGTGACACTTTTAGGGCAGGAGTCTGGAGCCTTGTCAAGGGCGTGATAGGGCGCAAGAAATTCCGGAATTCTTCCCACCCCCGTTCCTGGACGTGGAAAGGGCCGCAACTTATACGTGGTTGACGCGGGAAAGTGATTGCTCTCGCTCGTTCTTCATTTCCATCGTGCCGCTTATATCGAGAGCTCCTGCTTTGATGAGGCTTAACTCCTCCAGACAATGTCCATCTCAGATCTTCTCATGAAAGACATATGAAACACTTCTCCACCTAAGAGCCAGTGCGGTCGCTTTCTTCAGAAAAT